>JAHIAM010011055.1:0-11868 GCA_021605205.1 Aegilops longissima
TGAGTCAATCAAGCTCTCTTTTGCTATCAAATGTTTCTGGCAGATTGTTTACATGTTATTCAATTTTGCCAAGGTTGTTGTGGTTGATCCATGTATGCTATGATATTGTTCTTGCCATGTATGTATTCTATGCCATGTCTTCTTGATGTATGTATTCTTAGTTTATCATGAAAGGCTCTGTAGTGAGTGCTTTGAGCTCTCAAACATGCCTACAATTATCTGTTTTTGACATGCCATGTTGCTGAATCATTATGAAACTTGCGATATTGACATGGGTGTTACTATATTTTCTGATCCTTTTTGGCTTATGGTCAGTAAGGGACTTTTGTTCTATGATTTGAGTAGATTCATGCCATGCCTTGTTTTGCTATTATAAGTTCCTGTAGCATGTAGTTTTGTTGCTGAACATTGCTACGATGCTGTTTTTGCCATGTCACTGATATTTTGTGCACTTTTGCCATGCTTGTTTGAACCTGTTATGATGTGATTTAGCTGAAGCTCAGTGCTCATCTTTTGTCAAGCATATTGAGTAGATCACTGCCATAACTTTGTTGGTACGTTTGGGTGCAGTAGCTTAATTTCTTGTTGCTTGCTAAGTGGCATCATCTTGTTAATGGCGTTTGTGCCATTCTTGTTTTGCTTGTCATTTGCAAACCGTGCATCCGATTCGGTGATCTTTATATCGATTTCAACGAAATCATCTCATATTCAGTGGCATAATTGGTTTGCCAAGTTGATGCCTGGTTCATCATTTTCCTTCGGAGGCCATACGCATTGCATATCCATCAATATCATGTCATGTTTTGCATCATGTTGCTTGTGCATTGCACGTGATTTATTGTGGTTCCTTTGTTTGTGTTCTTGCTTTGGGTAGAGCAGGCGATGCGTGAGCGAGGAACCTGTTGAAAGGCTTACGAGGATCAAGCTTTCGACAACTCCGAGAACATTGCGGGCAAGATGACCATACTCTCGAAATCACTTCTATCTTTGCTATGCTAGTTGCTCGCTCTTTTGCTATGCCTATGCTGCGATGCCTACCACTTGCTATATCATGCCACCCATATTGCCATGTCAGCCCTAACCATCCTTTCCTAGCAAACCGTTGATTGGCTATGTTACCGCTTTGCTCAGCCCTCTTATAAGCGTTGCTAGTTGCGGGTGAAGTGAAGTTTGTTCCTTGTTGGAACATGGAGATGTTGTTCCTTGTTGGAACATGTTTACTGTTGGGGATATCACAATATATCTGCTATAATTAATGCATCTATATACTTGGTAAAGGGTGGAAGGCTGGCCTTATGCACAGTGTTTTGTTCCCTCTTGCCACCTAGTTTCCGTCATACGGTGTTATGTTCCTTGATTTTCGCGTTCCTTACGGTTGGGTGATTTATGGGACCCCCTTGACAGTTAGCTTTGAATAAGACTCCTCGGCAAGGCCCAACTTTGGTTTTACCATTTGCCACCTAAGCCTTTTTCCCCGGGTTTTGCGAGCCGAGGGTCATCTTATTTAAACCCGGACGGTGCTCCTTGAGTGCTGGCCCAACTGAAGCGATGTCCGGCGCCCTGAGCAATCCGAGGTCTATGCCAACTTGACGTCTTGCCCATCCGGTGTGCCAGAGCGAGATATGTGCAGCTCCTCGGGATTTGTCGGCTGGTCGGCTTTGCTGGTCTTGTTTTATTCTTCGAAATGTCTTGTAGTCAGGTTCGAGATTGATCGGGTCTTCGGTAGAAGGAATATCCTTGATGACGTGAGAGCTTATAATGGGCTAAGTTGGGACACCCTGCGGTATTATCTTTCGGAGCCGTGCCCATGTTTATGAGGCAGATGGGAATTTGTTAATGTCGGTTGTAGAAAACCGAAGTTGACCTTAAATAAAATACACATCAACGTGTGTAACGTGATGGTCTCTTCTCGGCGGTCAGGAAGTGAACCTGTGTTGGAGTTATGTCGGCGTAAGTAGTTCGGGATCACTTCTTGATCGCTACTAGTTTCCGCGACGTGCTTTGCTCCTCTTCTCGCTCTCTTTTGAATGTAGCCACCATATATGCTAGTAAACTGCAGCAGCTCCACCTTCCAACTGTCCTTCCTATAAGCTTAAATAGTCTTGATCTCGGGTGTGAGATTGCTGAGTCCCGTGACTCAGATTCTACAAAACAGTTGCGAGGTTAAGCGATGCGGTGCAGATGGCATGGCGAGGCTCAAGTGGGAGTTCGGCGAGGAGCGTGGTCGTTACTATGTGTCTTTTCACGATGATCATTAGTGGTGCAGTTGGAACGATCGAGGGATCATGTGCATTTGGGGTATCTTCTTTTATTTTGGTTCCGTGAGTCGGACCAGGTGTACTACTGAATGATGGATGTTTATTTATGTCTGTGTGAAGTGGCATTTGTAAGCCAACTATGTATCTTTCCCTTATGTATTACATGGGTTGTGTGAAGATTACCTCACTTGCGACATTGCTTTCAATGCGGTTATGCCTCCAAGTGCCTCGACACGTGGGAATATAGCCGCATCGGCGTTTAAGTTAGTGTCGAGCCTTCCCGACTTAGGAGCCCCCTACTTGATTGTTTCTTTGGCGTTGTTGAGTCTAGAACGGAAAATGTTTTGAGTCTTAGGATTATATATATCGGAGTAGGATTATTTTACTCCCAGTCCTTATTAGCTCTGTGAGGTCTCGGCGTAGAAGTTTGACTCTCCTCTCCTCAAATTTCACTAAAATTTTTTAGGATCACTGGGTATCTTGGGATCGTTCGATGGTTTTGTGGCGAGAACATTGTTCTTGGTGCCTCGACATTTAGGGGTTGTGGCGGTGTCCGGGAGTTGAGCTCAGGTGTTGTCGTCACAATTTTATCGTTTGCGTTCTGAATACGAGTTTTACCGACATGAAATCTCTTTTGTGCAGTTGTTGGTGAGATAACCCGATAACTTGATCTTTGAGGCGAGCTCGGAGTATTGCCATGACTTGTATGGATGTTTTTGAAGGTCGGTACCACGATTTCGAGGATTTCTTGGTTATGTGTTGTGGATGGATCACTGGATCTAGGTATTGTTAGTTTGGGTGATATATTTTGTGTCCTGTATCCCCAACACAGTTGCATAACGAGAAAGTTTGAGTTTATATGTGGGATTCAGTAGCTCTTAGCATTTCTTCCCTTGAATGTTGGTTAAGTGATTGGGTAATCCTTACCATTATTTGTTCCTCTTACCTTGTTAATTTTCATTACCTTTTTCTAGTGGCTTCTCACCTTAATGGGCGTGTGATGATTAGCTTTTGAATTCATTACGTTCTTCATTGTTGAATGTTTATTGAAGACTATATGTTGCAATTTCTATCCGTTGATTCAACTTGACTATTTGTCTATCAAGTGCTAACGGATGTCACCCTCTTGAGGATGGCTCCTTGTCAGCGTGAAATCGGAGCGGAATGAGAATCGATCGAACCCTCCACCTCCACCTCCGCCTCCAGGGCATGCAGCTATCATGGCAGCCACCAATGCCAATGCTCGAGATGATTTTGCAGCTCTTGCAGAAGCGTACTCGAGGGCAAGGCAATCAAAATCAAGATCAAGGCAACAACCAGCACGCTTTTCTCGGTCGGTTTCCTCGCTAATCAGCGAAGTCTTTCGGTTTACGTCCGAGGCCCACGGCATTGACGATTGGCTTGTGACATCTGCAAGCATTTTGATTGTAGCAATGTCGGACACGAGGACTTTGTCAAGTTTGCATCGTTTCAACTCAAGGACCAAGCTCTGAGTGGTACCCGCAATACAAAGATTCCATAGGAGGTCGTGTCATTACAGGATGAGTTCGCGAGATTTGAACTCTCACATTCCGAAAAGTGTTGTTGAGCAAGCGTGAGGTTCAAATCTCAAGCAAGGCAACATGTTTGTCTATCAATACAATATCGAGTTCGAGGCTTCGCTCGTTTTGCTAAGCAAGGCGTTCACGATGAAAAGAGTATGATCTATCAATTGAGGAGGTGAGTGAGAAGATCTGCAATTAGCTCTTGTGCTTTTGAGCGGAAAAGTATGATGAATTCTACAACATGGCCTTTAGGCGAGCTGCCCAGCTCAAATGTGAGGCTTCTAAGAGAGAATCGGGGATGCGATTCGGTCTTCTTCTTCCTCTCAAGTGGCAGCTAAGCGGAAGTTCTACCTTCCTCCTCCTCCGTTCCGTCTTATCGTGAAGAACTTCGGTGGCCGTGGATCTTCCCACCCACCCAACAGGCTATCGAGAACAAGTCTAATTCTCAAGCTCCAAGTCAAGTGCTCCTTACCACGTCCGCTCAGGTGACTTGCAACAAGTGTCGTGAAAGGTCAATATCACGAACAAGTGTTTCAAGCAGGCGCCTTGACCTCCTCCTCTGTAAATCTTCCGCAATCGGTGGTCAAGCATAACCCCAAGTACGCAAGGTGAATATGATGAATGCAGCTCAAGCGGAGAATATTACGATGTGATAATGGGTAATCTCTCGTTAATGATATTCACAAAAGTCTTATTTGATCTTGGTGCATCTATTTCTTTCATATCAAGACCTTTTGCATCCATGAACAATTTGCATATGATCTGCCTAAGCCGATAGCGGTTTCCTCTCGGGGTTTGTTCATGAATACAAAATGATGGCTCGGACGTTTCTATCAAGATGGGATTATGATTTCTCGCTAAACCAATGGTTCTTGGCGACTCGGATATTGATCTTATTCTCGGAATGGGTGGCTTTAGCACAAAGCTCGGCTTGATTGTGCTTCGGGAAATTCAATTGACTCACTCTTCTAATGATGATCATCTATGCGCTCGTGATGAAACCATTGGTTGTTTTCTCTCAATGAGAAAGCGAATGGATGCTATCTCTCGATTCGATCGTTTGTGAGTACCAAGATGTCTTTCGGAAGAGCTTGGGTATGCCTCCTCATCGGCGATTGAATTAGTTATCGATCTTGAGCACAGCCTTGAACCCGTTTGCAAGCGTCCATACAAGCTTGGACTGATGAGCTGAAGGAATTGAAGAAGCAGCTCGATGAACAAGGCGTCTGGGTTTGATCGGACCGAGTTCATCTCCTTGGGGTTGTGGTGTTCTTTTGTCGGGAAGAAGGATGGCGCGGACCGACTTTGCGTCGATTACCGTCCATTGAATAAGAAGACAATCAAGAACAAGTATCCACTTCCCAACATCAATGAGCTTTTCGAGCAACTCAAAGGTGCTAAAGTGTTCTCCAAGCTTGACCATTATGGGTTATCATCAGATTAGCATTACGTGAACAAGATATTCCCAAGACAGCATTGGAACAAGCTTTGGTTCTTATGAATATCTTGTCATGTCTTTATTGTCAATGATCCTCCAACATTCTCTCGGATGATGAACTTCATATTCAACCTACACCAATGAATTAGTCTTGGTCTATCTTGATGATATTTTGGTCTTCTCCAAGAATAAGAAGGATCATGCCAAACATTTGCGATTGGTGCTAGACAAGCTCGAGTACCAATTCTATGCTAAGTTCTCCAAATGTGAATTTTGGCTTGATGAAGTGCTTTATCTTGGTCATATAATCTCCGCCAAAGGGCATCGCTGTTAATCCAGAAGGTGTCGCAATTGTGAATTAGGAACCTCCTCGGAATGTCAAGCAGCTCATGATTTTCTTGGTCTATAAGCTATTGCGAAGATTCGTTGAGAATTTCTCCAAGATTGCAAAGCCTCTTTCCAACCTCCTCCGAGAAGCATGTAAGTATATGCGGTCTCCAGAGTGTGATGTTGCTTTCAATACCTCAAAAGCTTCGTCACAGCTCTGTCTTGACTCCTCTGAGAATCCAAGCCATTGAAGTTTTGTGATGCTTCTCTTCAAGGTCTCGGTCTTTGTGTTAATGCAAGAGAAGAGAGTTGTGGCTTATACCTCTAGCTTGTTGAAGCCCAGAAAAGAACTACCCCTCATGATCTTGAGTTGGGCGAGTTGTCCATGCATTGATAACATGGAGACATCTCTTGTTGGGAAGGAAAGTGGACATTTTCACCGATCACAAGAGTCTCAAGTACATCTTCACTCAGCCCTACCTCAACCTCGAGGCAGGACTCGATGGGTGAAATGATTCAAGTACAACCCAAGTATTGAATATACTCAAGGCAAGGCCAATGTCATGCAGATGCCTTGACGGGGAAGGCTTCACAGCAGTTTGATCCTCAAGCCCTTCAGCGGATCTTTGTGAAGCTTTCCATAGCTGAATCTTCAAGTTGTTCCTCAAGGCTTTCTTGCCAACCTCATAGTCTCTCCTAATTTGGAAGATCAGATTCGTGAGGCTCAGCTCCTGGATGCCATGGTGAAAAGGTGAAGCGTGGTATCGACAAGGGCATTTCAAGTACAAGTGCTTCCACATTGATGACAAAGATACTCTTTTCTTTGAGGACGGATTGTGGTTCCTAAGGGTGATCGAGAAAAGTCATTATGAGCAGGCTCACAATTATTCTATCCATTCATCACGGAAATGCGAAGATGTACGGGACCTCAAGCGATCATATTGGTGGACTCGAATGAAGCGAAATTGCTCAATTCGTGAATGAATGTGATGTCTGCGAGAGAGTGAAAGCGAACACAAAGACCAGCTGGTCTCCTCCAACCTCTTGCTATTCGAATGGAAGTTTGATCATATTGAAATGGACTTACATTGGTTTCCAAAGTCAAGCGTGGAAATGATGCTATCTTCGTTGTCATTGACAAGCTTACTAAAGTGGCTCATTTTCTTCCTATCAAAGAATCCATCACAGCAGCTCGGTTGGCGAGAGCTATACACCTCGAGTTGTCTCCTTGCACGGCATTCCACAAGTGATCTCTTGAGACCGTGGCAGCATCTTTACCTCAAGTTTTGGGATTCTTTTAGGAAGGCCATAGGCACCAACATTCGTTTACAGCTTTCCATCCTCAAACAAGTGGCCAAGTTGGCGAGTTAATCAAATCCTTGAAGATATGCTCAGGGCTCGTGTCATTTCCTTCGGTATGAAGTGGGAAGATTCTCTTCCATATCGAGTTCTCCTACAACAACAGCTTCCAGCGAGTTCGGGCAAGGCCCATTGAAATTCTCTATGGCGAGAAAGTGCGTACTCCTCTCAATTAGTGCAGGACAATTGAGCGCCAACTTCTTGGCAATGACATGATCCGAAAGCGGAAGAAATGTGCAAAGTCATTGGTGAGAATCTCAAAGCGCATAATCGGAAAACTATTATGATGATAAGCACCGTGATGTGGCTTTTGAAATCGGAACCATGTCTACCTCAGCGTCTCTCAATGAAAGGCACTCGTCAACCGGTATCAAGGGAAGCTTGCCCCTAGATACGTGGGTCCTTTCAAGATCATTGGCAAAAGCGATCTCCCCTATCAACGGATTCCATCAACTTTGCAAGCGTGCGCGATGTGTTCCACGTGTAGCACCTTAACAAAGTCTTCAAGACTCCTGAGCGCTATATCAACCCGAAGAAATTGACCTTCAAGAAGATCTCTCTTATCATGAGCACCCGTTGCTATTCTTGAAGAAACAGGCAAGACTACGCAACAAGTCAATCAAATTCCTGAAAGTGAAGTGGTCACACTTCAACCGAGAAGCCACAGGGGCGCGAGATCACCTCCGTTCGAATATCCAGGTTCTTTCAGTCCTAGATCTGGGGCGAGATCCTCTTGTAGTGGTGGAGTGTTGTAACACCGGAGTAACTTTCCATATTTGTAACTCAACTCTTGCCATTTCGGCATTGTGATATGATATTCCCTCCGTGGTTGGGTTTTCTTCATTTTGCATTTTGTCCATGTCATGCATTTTATATCATGTCATCATGTGCATCGCATTTGCATCGTGTTAGTCTCATGAATTCGGCATTTTCCCGTTGTCCGTTTTGCAATCCGGCTCCTATCTCCGTTGACCCCTTCGTTTTCCATGGCGGGTACTAAACCTTCTCGGAATGGACCGAGGTTTGTCAAGTGGCCTTGGTATACCACCGTAGACCACGGTCAAGTTTGGTCATTTGGAGCCGTTTGGTACTCAGCAGTTAACGCACTCTCGCAAAGGCCTCTTTTAAGTTGCAGCCCAACACCTTCAAAATAGTTAACCCATCTAAGTCACTTCCATGCTCTCCGTCGTTCGATCACGATCGTTTGGTAGCTTACACCTCATTTGGACTTCTAGCTCCCTCTGTACTATTAAACACACCCATACCGTCCGGATCAACCCTAGTCTTCTACCTCGCGGACGAAAATTCGCTGCCGGCGTATCCGCCCGCCCTTGCCGCGCTGCCGCGAACCAGAACCGCGCCACGTAACCTGCCCGCCTCCCTCCGCCGCGCTGACCACCCGAAACCGGCCGCGCCCCGCTGGTATGCCGCGCGCCGCCTCGCCCGAGACCGGCGTCCAGCGCTCCTCCGCCGCCGCCGCCCGGCTCGGCGCGGCGCCCCCTCGCCGCCCTGCTCCGGCCACGCCCACCTCCCCGCCGACGATGCGCCTCCACCTGCCGCCCCGCCGCCAGCGGCCGTCGCCGGCGCCATCTCCTCGCGCCGCCCGCCTTCCCCGGCGGATCGGCCCGCCCCCCCCTCCTCCGGCCGCCGCCCCTGCGGATCCGCCGCGAATCCGCCCGTCGCGCCGATCCCGGCCGTCCTCGGTTCGCGTCGCGAGGTTGACTTCTTTCTCCCCTCAAATTTCGTCTAAGTTTTCATCGGAGATTATTTGTGGCATTTTCAGCATAGTAATTTTGCATCTGTAGCTCCATTTTGCGTGTAATATATCAAAATGTTCGTCTCGAAGAGTAGATCATTTCATCTCATTGCATCATTTTCATTTGAGCTCATCTTGACCCGAAATGCTGTTGGAAGGGCTATGTGATGTTAGTTTCTGTTTCTTATGAACTTGCACTTTTATTATTTTGCTATGATTGATGTGTGCACCCTATGAATTTGAGTCCTACATGTGTTTTGTAATATGCCATATGCATCTTTCCAGGGTGTATGCCATGTATTTTTGTGATCTATGTGGTGACTAGCACAAGCATGCGTAGGTGTCTGATGTTGCTGATTTCAGCACTGTTTAGCTATTATTTTGATGCCATGTTAACTTGATGCTACTGAGAGATCTGCATATTTTGAGATACTTCAGTAAGGATGTTTTGTTCTACATGTCTTGCTCTATCCATCCATGCCTTTGTTTGCAATTATGGAGGCCATAGCTTGAGTCAATCGAGCTCTACTTTTGCTATCAAATGTTTCTGGCAGATTGTTTACATGTTATTCAATTTTGCCAAGGTTGTTGTTTGATCCGTATGCTATGATATTGTTCTTGCCATGTATGTCTTCTATGCCATGTCTTCTTGATGTATGTATCTTAGTTTATCATGAAAGGCTCTGTAGTAGGTGCTTTGAGCTCTCAAACATGCCTACTGTTATCTGTTTTGACATGTGTTCTTTGAATCATTAGCGACTTGCGATATTGACATGGGTGTTACTATATTTTCTGATCCTTTTTGCTTATGGTCAGTAAGGGACTTTTGTTCTATGCTTGGTAGATTCGCTGTGCCTTGTTTTATTATAAGTTCCTGTAGCATATTGTTTTCTTGCTACGAACATTGCTGTGATTTTGTTTATGCCATATCTGTGATATATTTACTTTTCCATGTGACTGGACACAGGCCTTGATGTGATTTAGCATTAGCTTCATGTTCATCTTTGTCGAGCATCTTGGTGATCCTTCCATATGCTTTGTTAGATGCGTTTGGGTGCGATGGCGCAATTAATTTGTTTCCTTGCTTGTTGGCATCATCTTTATTATTAGCAGTTGCGTCATTCTTGTTTGCTTGTCATTTGCAAACCGTGCATCAGATTCGATGATCTTTATATAGATTTCAACGAAATCATCTCATCTTTCAATGGCATACTTGGTTTTCCAAGTTGATGCCTAGTTCATCATTACCTTCAAGGGCGCACATCGCCGTGCATATCACATCTCGCATATCATGTCATGTTTTGCATCATGTTGATTATGCATTGCACCGTGATTTATTGTGGTTCCTTTGTTTGTGTTGTTGCTTTGGGGTAGAGCGGAGAGGCGAGTGCGTGAGCGAGGAACCTGTTGAAAACTTTCGAGGATCAAGCTTTACGACAACTCTACGAGAACTTCTACGGCAGAGATGACCATACCCTCGAAATCACTTCTATCTTTGCTGTGATAGCTGCTGCGCTCTTTGCTGCTATGCCTATACTGCGATGCCTATCACTTGCTATATCATGCCACCCATATTGCCATGTCGACCCTAACCATCCTTTTCTAGCAAACCGTTGTTTGGCTATGTTACGCTTTGCTCAGCCCTCTTATAGCGTTACTAGTTGCGAGTGAAGCGAAAGTTTGTTCCTTGTTGGAACATGGAGATGTTGTTCCTTGTTGGAACATGTTTGCTTGATGGGATATCACAATATATATCTGCTATATTTTTAATACATCTATATACTTGGTAAGGGTGGAAAGCTCGGCCTTATGCCTGTGTGTTATTTCCACTCTTGCCACCCTAGTTTCCGTCCTACCGGTGTTATGTTCCTTGATTTGGCGTTCCTTACATGCAGTTGGGTGATTTATAGGACCCCCTTGGCAGTTCGCTTTGAATAAGACTCGTCCATAAAGGCTAACTTTGGTTTTACCATTTGCCACTAAGCCTTTTTCCGGGTTTTAGCGAGCAGAGGTCATCTTTATTTAACCGGGCCAATCCTCCTTGAGTGTTTGTTTCAACTTGGTGATGTCCGGCCTTGGGCAATCAAGTTTATACAACTGGACGTGCGGCTCATCCGGTGTGCCCCGAGGAAACGAGATATGTGCAGCTCCTATCGGATTTGTCGGCACATTGGGTGGCTTCTGGTCTTGTTTTATTCTTTGTCGAAATGTCTTGTAGTCGGGATTCGAGATTGATCGGGTCTTCGGTAGAAGGAATATCCCGTTGACCGTGAGAGCTTATAATGGGCTAAGTTGGGACACCCTGCGGGTATTATCTTTGAAGCCGTGCCCGCGGTTATGAGGCAGATGGGAATTTGTTAATGTCGGTTGTAGAAAACCGAAGTTGACCTTAAATAAAATACACATCAACGCGTGTGTAACGTGATGGTCTCTTCTCGTGGTCAGGAAGTGAACTGATGTTGGAGTTATGTCGGCGTAAGTAGTTCAGGATCACTTCTTGATGGCTACTAGTTTCACGGCGTGCTTTGCTCTCTTCTCGCTCTCTTTTGCGAATGTAGCCACCATATATGCTAATTAACTTGCTGCAGCTCCACCTTCAACTCTGTCCTTCCTATAAGCTTAAATAGTCTTGATCTCGGTGTGAGATTGCTGAGTCCCGTGACTCAGATTCTACCAAAACATTGCGAGTTCGCGATGCGGTCTGGATGGCCTTACCGAGCTCAAGTGGGAGTTCGACGAGGCGTGGTCGTTACTATGTGTCTTTTCGATGATCGTAGTGGTGCCCAATTGGGACGATCGGGGATCTGTGTAGCATTTGGGGTATCTTCTTTTATTTTGGTTCCGTGAGTCGGACCTTGAGTGTACTCGAATGATGGATGTTTATTTATGTACTGTGTGAAGTGGCGTTGTAAGCCAACTATGTATCTCTTTCCCTTATGTATTACATGGGTTGTGTGAAGATTACCTCACTTGCGACATTGCTTTCAATGCGGTTATGCCTCTAAGTCGTGCCTCGACCGTGGGAGATATAACGCGTCGGCGTGACAAGTTTATTCGAGCCTTCCCGACAGAGCCCCTACTTGATTGTTTTTGGCGTTGTTGAGTCTAGAACGAAATGTTTTGAGTCTTAGGATTATATATATCGGAATGGATTCTTTTACTCCCCGTCCCTTTGGTCGGGTCTTG
>JAHIAM010011056.1:0-15267 GCA_021605205.1 Aegilops longissima
GGCTTCTTGTAAAATCAACTTCCGATCTTACAGCGATTAAGCACATAAACACGGTCTTCAAACCATAGGGTATCGTGCTCATCCTCACGAAATCCTTTAGCTTTTCCTTTGCTCATTTTCTCCTTTATAGAGGCAACTTCCTTATCCGCCTTTTGGGCTTCTCTGATTTTGTCCATCGCTGTCGATTCAATCTCCAATGTTGCTACATAGCCTCTGAACTATTTCCAAACATAGCTCTCGAAGGTCCTCGCTAACTCATTGGGTATTCCTCCCATCATTAGGTATTGACGTGGCTCTTACGGCTCAATGCGCCTCGCTACGACATTAGCCTTTCCGGTGATAATGCAATCTCATATCGTAATCCTTGATTAGCTCTAACCATCTCCTCTCGTCTGAGATTCAATTCTTCCGTGGTGAAGATGTACTTCAAACTCTTGTGATCCGTATATACTTCACAATGATTTCCAATGAGAAAATGTCTCCACGCCTTCAAGGCATGCACAACGGCTGCTAACTCCAAATCATGAGTGGCATAATTCAACTCACGGGCTTGTTGTCGGAAGCATAATAAACAACTCTTCCTTCCTGCATAAGCATCGCCCAAGTCCTCGACGAAGCGTCGTAATACACCCTCATAATCCTTAGTTTGATCCGCAATATCAAACCGTGAGGTAACCAATCTTTTCTTCAACTCCCAAAACTTGCCTCACAAGTCCTCAATCCATATGAATTTGTTTTCCTTCTTCAACAATTCTGTCATAGGCTTTGCAATCCTTGAGAAATTCTCAATGAATCTTCGGTAGTATCCTCGCGAGTCCAAGGAAACTCGAATCTCTCCAACTGTCGCTGGTGCTTCCCATTTAGTTACGGTCTCAACCTTGTGGGGTCAATCGCTATTCCTTCTCCTGGATATAACATGTCCGAGAAATCCAACTTCCTTTAGCCAAAACTCACATTTGCTGAACTTGGCATACAACTGGTGTTCCTCGGCTTCTCCAAAACCAATCTCAAATGTTCCTTGTGTTCTCTCTTCATTCTTCGAGAAAATAAAATGTCATCAATGAACACCATGCATTTAACTTATCCAAAACTCCATAAACACTTTGTTCATCAGGTTCATGAAATAGGCTCAGGCGTTAGTCGAGTCCAAATGACATAATGGTATACTCATACAGTCCATATCTCGTGGTAAATGCTGTCTTGGGTATGTCTTGCTCCCTAATCTTCAATCGATGGTACCCTGATCGCAAGTCGATCTTAGAGAACACTTTGCCTTGTAGCTTATCAAACAGATCATTTATCATCGGTAGTGGGTACTTGTTCTTGATTGTTACTTCATTCAATCCACTATAATCAACAACCATCCTCAACGATCCATCCTTCTTCTCCACCAATAAACGGGTGATCCCCAAGGTGAGGAACTTGGGCTAATATAACCTTTATCCAATAGTTCCTTAATCGCTTCTTAATTTCTGCCAAATCCTTTGCGGGCATCCACAGACGGTCGCTTCGATATCGGGCCTGTTCTCGCAACAACTCGATCAAAACTCAATGTCTCTATCCGTGGCATTCCCTGCAATTCTTCCGAAATACATCGAGATAATCCTTCACCACTGGTACTTCTTCCGTCGCACTACCTGTTAAGCAATTAACTTGTGCTCTCCTCGGCTCGTCTTAGTGATACATACTTAATCCTTCTTCCTTCGGTGTGGTGAGCAAAATTGACCTTGTGGTACAATCTATGTTTCCTCCATACTTTGATAACCAATCCATTCCTAATATCACATCCAATCCTTGGGATTCGTAACTATTAGGTCCGAGGGGAAACATAGTGTCCGATCCTTAGTGGCGGTCGATCACACCATTTACTAGCCATGTACTCGCTCCCGTGAGGTTACTAGCATGGGTGACCTAAGGGCTTGGGTTGGTAACTTGTACTTATCCACAAATCCCTTGATATGTATGAATGCGATGCAGTATCAAAAAGAACAACCGCAGAAATGACTCAACCAAAAACTTACCGACATCGCATCGGGCTGATCTTCAACCTCCTCCACATCAATGTGGTTCACTTGTCCCCTGCTGAAAGGGTTGGGCTTCTTTCGAGCTTCCATTTCCATTTCCATTAAACCTACGGGCAGTCATTTGCACAATGCCCGATCTTGCGGCACTTAAAGCAAGTAATGTGACTCAGGTCTACCTTGGATGGTGTAGGCGGGTTGGTGCGGATTCGTCGTTGCTTCCTCCATTCCCATTCCCATTCTTGGTGCCATTATGGTTGTGCGAATTACCTCCTCCATGGGTATGCTGAATTCTGATTTAGGGGTATAACGAGGCTTCTGTTGGGATCACGAGTTATACTTCCCTTGTCCATACTTCGCTTGCAGTTCTCAATTCTTCTGCTTCCTTCAATCATGAGAGCTCGGTCTACTAACTCCTGGTAGTTATTTAAAACTTGCTACCATCAACGGCATCTGAACTCATCATTCAGTCCTTCTAGAAACTTCTCTGTTTAGGCTGCATCCAGTAGCGTCATCCGGGGCATAACGTGCTAGTTTGCTAAAGTCATCTACGACCGCCAACATGTCCTTCCTCCTTGGCGTAAGTTCTTGAAACTCACGCTTCTTCATGGCCATGGCTCCTGCTGAAACATGGGCTGTCAAAGCGAAAAGCTTTCTTGAAACCGATCCCATGTGACAAAGGTGTCTACGGATAAGTGGTTGTGAAATTCTCCACCATGCTCTTTCTGCGGGTCCTTCAAGTTGATGTGCTGCAAACTTCACTCTTTCACCATCCGTGCATCCTGCAGAGTCAGCTCCCTTCCTATCTTGGAGCCATCATCTGCTACAATCGGCTCGGTGCTCTTTGGAATACACCGCGAGTTCGATCTAAGGAAACGAGTCAGATGATCATGGTGGTGGTGGTGGTGGCGGGTTGTTGTTGTTGTTGTTACGCACCAATGTTTGAATCAGGGTATACTGCTTGCTGGATCAATTGGGTGATCTCTGGAAAAGCGAATCCGGGTCGCGTCTCGGAGGCATCGATGGGTTTAGAAAAGAAGAGAATGTAGAATAGAATGAGGTCTAAGGAATCACTACCCAAATGCACATGAGCAAATGCACACAAAATCACTTCATTCAATCAAACAAGGGTTACAACGATCTAACTATCGCAAAGTGTGTGTACTATAAAGGTTTACATGGAGGAAATACTACTAATATGTGGGGACTTCTACTAATTTGAACCGTGGAAGACTCCATGATGTCTCGCTCCACTTCGTCTTCAAAATCGGGTTCACTTGGATCCGAATCGGAGTCGTCGATGTTGATGTAGTCGACTGGGTATTCGACATACTGGTCTTCATTCCTGAGCGCCAACTTCTTCTTGAGTTCTTCGATCTCGTACTTAAGATCGTTATTGTGTCTTGCCAGAGCTACGATCTCGTCCATGTAGTCCTTGCGTGTAGTCTTTAGTTCTTCTTCCAATTCGATGATCCTTTCCTTCGTCTTCTGCAACTCCAACATGTCATTGCACATTTGGTTCTCCTGGCGTCGAATGTGCTGATTTAACTCCTGGATGAATGCTGCAATGGATCTATCCTTCTTGGTGTTGACGACGCCCCGATTGTCATCTCGGCGTCCATAAATCTGGTAGATGGTGTCCTTGAGATCTTCTTGATAGACCTTCCAATCGTCCCATGGTGATGTGAGCTGCCCTGCTCTTTCCCGGACTCAAGTGGGTGCACTGAAAACACTATCTATAGGCTTGGTGATTGGGCGAATGTCCTTCCCGGGCGTGAGCATGAATCTTCCAGCGCTCCTCTTGAGCCGAGTGGCGTTGAAAGTCCGGTGAAGCTTGGTAATCCAATGTTCGGTACTTAGTAACTTCCTTCAAGTGAAATCCAAAAGGTGTGCCTTCATCCGGTTGGGTGTACTTGATCTTCGCGTCCGTCATCCTAAAGAGAGTAGAAAAGATGAGGAGTTAGAAAATGAGAAGAGAGTGATCTATGGCTTTAACTTAGTGGTGCGTGTCTCACAGTCCAGCGTGTGCTCGATACCATTCTCTGTCAGAGCGACCAGACCCAATGGATCTAGCGCTCGTGCTCGGTGTCATCCTGGATCGAGAATCTTGACACCACACAAGATGCTTGAAGGATTTATAGCGAGTAGCAATCACACACTTATTACATCGTTGTCCACAAGGGAACTGAATAAAAATATGGCTTAAGGCCATCTAATAATAACAATGAAGGCTTGGAAGATAAGCGAGTCCATCAACTCCAACGGCATCACCGAGTATAGAACCACGACCTAACACCTTACAAATGCGAAAAGTCTGCATAGCGTGAAAAGTTGCAGCCAGCAATTGCAACACACGGAATATCTTGGCAATGTAACACATAAAGAGCAATGAATGAATAAGCCTATACTACATGCATATTTGGCTGGTGGTAAGGCTCTCTGGTTACATTTGCATAAAGCTGATTTTCCCTACATCAAAGGAATAATTTTATTTAACTATCATGGTGGTTGTTAAACATTGAAGATGATTGACAGCATCCTCAATCCCAATTAAAAGTACTCATCAAAACCCAATAACTTTTATTTAAAGTAACATGTTGAGACTCACATGATAATCAAGTACCGGATACTCAAATTGTCCATAACAGGGACACGGCTAATCATGATTAGTTTATACACTCTGCTGAGAGGTTTATGACTTTTCCCCATTAAGACTCGATCGCCTCCGCTTGGTTCTCGCACTACATGGTGTTTGAGAAGCGGATGGCCGAGACATAGTCTTCGAAGCGCTTAGCACCTTACATGTGGGTGAGACCGTACCAACCTACATCCCCTACATCAGCTAGCCTACCCGTAAGAGTTCATACGACTTAGTCAACTACATGAGCCCATAATTGGCTTGTGGCTGCTGCGGAAGTTTCAGGTTGAAAAATCTTATGATCCCTTAGAGCACGGGTGGCGGTCCAAGAAATGAGCAAGTCCCTGATGGAAACCAGTGCCTCAATCCACCCAGATGTGTGTTAGGTTGCCACCTTAGATAAACCATTAATTAACATTCTCACATCTGTCATGGATATTCACTCACCCAATCCACGTCTACTAGCATAGCATGGCATGAACAAGCAAGCGTAGAAGTAACTCCCAAGGTTTCATAAGTAAAACAGGTAATAGGTACTACTCAATCTACTTCCCAATACCCACAATTTAATTAGATCCTAATCATGCAAGTGTTTGAGAATAGATCTAATGCATAAAAACTGGGTATGAGAAGGGTATGATCAAATGTTACTTGCCTTCTTGCGATGATCCATGAGTCCTAGAGATTCAAGTAACAAGCGGCGACTCAAGGGTGATCTAACGCAGATAAACAACAAGCATACAATAAGTACTCATCTAATGCACAGGAAATCTTGAATATAAGAACTAACCGAAAGTTCAACTTAAGAACCCCTGGTTGCAAAAGAATCGAATCAAAACAAATTCGAAAGTCGAAACTCGAGAGAGAAGCGTCTCGGTTTAGCGATCCGAAATTAGGTCAAAATTTCACAGTGGCAAAACTCTGTGAAAGTAGGATAATCGGAACGGCGGTTTCGTTACGAAACTCCAGGCGCTTGAATCACGATTCGATAAGCGAAAGCGAAAATAAAACAGTTTGAAAATCGGATCTGAAATCAAATCGAAAAATAACGGATTAAATCCGATTAAAAAGAAAAACGATTTAACGAAGTTAAATTGCGAGCGTTCGTTAACAGAACAAATCGGCGAGCGCGTTGTCATGAAGCGAACGGTTCGGTGAGCGTCCGTTAATTAAGAAAACGAAAAAAACAAAACCAATCTAGGTTTTTTTAAAAACCGAACATTTTTTTTAAAACGGACGATTGCCTGGGGAGAAAACCGGATCGGGCGCTGGGTGGCGGTGGCTACCTCCGGTGATCTCCGGAGGGCGCCCGAGCCTCGAGGGAGGCAGCGGGTTCGAGGCGAGGGCGGCGGCAGTCTCCGGCATGAAGCGGCACAGGTCGGCGTTGAAGCGACGTTCCAGTCGGCGGCTCGGGTCGAGTCTTGGCGGGCGGGCGATGTGAAGAGAGAGAGGGGGCAGGGGTATTTAAGGAGGGAGGCGGTTGCTTGGGAAGGCGACGGGAGGCCGGGTCAGGCGGACTCAGGCGGCGGCGGGGCTGCTCGTCCCGGCGGGACTTCGAGCCATGTGGCAGCTGCTGGGAGACGAGGAGATGGGCGAGGCTGGGCAGAGGCCTGGCTGGCTTGGGCAGTGGGCCTCGGTCGAAGCTGTAGCGTTTTTTTAAATAAAATTTAAAACAAAACAAATAAAATAAATATCAAATGAACTCCAAATTAATTAAAACAAATTTTCTCCGACTCCTAAAATGAGTCGAACAAAATGAACTTTAAAAACAAAATACATGCATAAAATTTTTAAATGCTCATTTTTTGCCTAAGCAAAATAAATCTTCAAAACCCAAATTTGGTTTATTTATAATATCTTCATTTTTCCTAATTGTTTGGGAAAGTCATATTATTCCCTCTCAAGATATTTTTATAGGAAAAACTTTATGAAGATAATTTAAATAATCCAATGATCCTATTTTCAAAATTTGAGAGATCCCAAATATGAAAATTATGAAACTTCCAACTCTCTCGAGGGTCCTTGAGTTGCGTGAAATTTCTAGGATCGGAAAATGCGAGAAAATATGATATGCATGATGACCTAATGTATAACATTCCAAATTGAAAATTTGGGATGTTCTGAGGAATTTATGACTTAATAATTTGGGAATGAGATTTTGGTTGGCGGAACCATCTCAATAACTACCAACAAATTATGTAGTAATTTGCAAGCAAGTCCTTGTAGTAGGAGAAAAGCGGCTTTTCGCAAAATGATGAAACTTAGGCTCCACAGCCAAAATGCATATAGTGTTAGTAACTTTATTATTGTTATTCTTCATGACTTGCCAGCTTATTCAAAAGCTGACCTACATGGCTGCAACGTCTTATGTTGCGGTATATTCGATCGGGGTGAGGCTCGCTCCGCGCTTAGCGATTGCCTTTGGATTCGGATGGACTCGCTTTATCTTCGCTTCGCAGCATTAGTAGTTTATTTCTCATGAGTTGGCCTTGAGCGAATTTATTCTCTTGTAATAAAGACTCTATATGAGAATCGTGTAATAAAATTCAGGTGTGATTGAACTTTGATTATTTCATCGATGTACTGTGAGTACCAGCATGATCTTGGGATGGTACAGACACAGAGATTTGACCAATTTTGGGTCAGGTCGCTACAAAAACTAAGGAAAATACTTACGCTACTATGCTGCATCACATTTCCTCTTCAAGGAAATCCAACGCAGTGCTCAAGAGGTAGCAAGAAGAATTTCTTGCGCCGTTGCCGGGGAGTTCTACGCAAAAGTCAACATACCAAGTACCCATCACAAACCCTTATCTCCCGCATTACATTATTTTCCATTTGCCTCTGATTTTCCTCTCCCCCACTTCACCCTTGCCGTTTTATTCGCCCTCTCTTTTCCGTTCGCCTTGATGTCTTTCTTGGCTCGTTTTCTCGCTTGGTTGAAATAGTTGAGTATTTATTCCTAATCAGAGAAGCTAATATCTATAGATCCTCATCCGCTTGCCAATCTTTTTAAGAGATCCAATTATGATGAACCAATTCCTAGTGATTTGGATGCACTAGATTATCTTTATAAGCTTTTGCCAGAAATTCGTAAATCTAAAATGGGTGATGAAGTGCTTCACGATAGATCTTTGAATAAAAAGCATGATTGCAATGATTTTATTATAAATTCTATTGATGTAAATTATGCTAATAATATGCAAAACCCTAAGCTTGGGGATGCTAGTTTTGCTATGTCCAATAGTCATGATTGGGGAGATTCTTCTTATGATATTGAAAATTTATTTAAGCCCCATGATGAATATAAGATTGATAATAGTGTTTGCAATAATATTGAAAGTGGGTTTGGAAGAGTGTCAACTTTATATCCCACATATTTGGATAACATTCAATCTTATGAAATTTTGATAAAAGTGGGCTTGGAGAAATCATGACTTTAGTTAATGATAATCCCACTATTTTGGAAGAGTGTCAACTTAGCATGCATGTGGACCGTGTTGAGAATATGTTATGTGATAGCTATATTGTTGAATTTTCTTATGATCCTACATGTAATTATTATGAGAGAGGAAAATATGGTTATAGCAATTTTCATGTTACTAAATTACCTCTCGTTATGTTGAGATTGCTATTGTTCCTTTCCGCTTCCTTGCATATGCTAGTTTTTGCTCGCTATGATAATTCGTTTTCTATAAGATGCCTATGCATAGGAAGTATGTTAAACTTAGATTTGTTTGTCACGTGTTTTATGATGCTCTCTTTGTGCTTCAATTCTTGTCTTTCATGTGAGCATCATTAAAATTATCAATGCCTAGCTAAAGGCTTTAAAAAAGCGCTTGTTGGGAGGCAACCCAATATTTTTCCTTGTTTCTTAGTAATAAATATTAGATCTAGCCTATGGTTATATGTGTTTTATGTTTTATTTAGTGTTTGTGCCAAGTTAAAGCTATGGGATCTTCTTGGATGATAGTTATTTGATCTTGCTGTAATTTCCAGAAACTTTCTGTTCACAAAAACAATTGTTAAAAATTACCAGAACGTGATAAAATAGTGATTCCAATTGCTGCTGATCAATAAACAAATTGCCTAGGTATTCCTATTTTGGGTGAAATTTTGGAGTTCCATAAGTTTGCATTAGTTACAGATTACTACAGACTGTTCTGTTTTAACAGATTCTGTTTTTAGTGTGTTGTTTGCTTATTTTGATGAATCTATGGCTAGTAAAATAGTTTATAAACCATAGATAAGTTGGAATACATTAGGTTTAACACCAATATAAATAAAGAATGAGTTCATTACAGTACCTTGAAGTGGTATTTTTTTCTTTAAGCTAACAGACTCACGAGATTTCTGTTGAGTTTTGTGTTGTGAAGTTTTCAAGTTTTGGGTGAAATCTTTTGATGGATTATAGAACAAGGAGTGGAAAGAGCCTAAGATTGTGGATTCCCATGGCACCCCCAAGATAATCTAAGGACACCAAAAGGTCAAAGCTTGGGGATGCCCCGGAAGGCATCCCCTCTTTCGTCTACTTCCATCGGTAACTTTACTTGGAGCTATATTTTTATCCACCACATGATATGTGTTTTGCTTGGAGCATCTTGTATGATTTGAGTCTTTGATTTTTAGTTTACCACAATCATCTATGATGTACACACCTTTTGAGAGAGCTATACGTGAATTGGAATTTGTTAGAATACTCTATGTGCTTCACTTATATCTTTTGAGCTATATAGTTTTGCTCTAGTGCTTCACTTATATCTTTTAGAGCACGGTGGTGGATTTGTTTTATAGAAACTATTGATCTCTCATGCTTCACTTATATTATTTTGAGAGTCTTAAATAGCATGGTAATTAGCTTAAAAATCTTAATATGCTTGGTATTCAAGATTTGTAAAACTTTCTTTTGAGTCGTTGAATACTAAGAAAAGTTTGATGCTTGATAATTGTTTTGAGATATGAAGATGGTGATATTAGAGTCATGCTAGTTGAGTAGTTGTGAGTTTGAGAAATACTTGTGTTAAAGTTTGTTATTCCGTAGCATGCATTATGGTGAACCGTTATGTGATGAAGTCGAAGCATAATTTATTTATTGATTGTCTTCCTTATGAGTGGCGGTCGGGGACGAGCGATGGTCTTTTCTACCAATATATCCCCTAGGGCATGCCGTAATACTTTGCTTTGATAACTTCTAGATTTTTGCAATAAGTATATGAGTTCTTCATGACTAATGTTGAGTCCATGGATTATACACACTTTTCTTCCTTCCACCATAGCTAGGCTCTCTAATACCTTTTACTTTTGCGGTATCATACACCCACCATATACCTTCCTCAAAACAGCCACCATACCTACCTATTATGGCATTTCCATAGCCATTCCGAGATATATTGCCATGCAACTTTCCACCGTTCCGTTTACTATGACACACCCCATCATTGTCATATTGCTAGCATGATCATGTAGTTGACATCGTATTTGTGGCAAAGCCGTCGTTCATAATTCTTTCATACATGTCACTCTTGATTCATTGCATAGTACACCTTGGAGGCATTCATATAGAGTCATATTTTGTTCTAAGTATCGAGTTGTAATTGTTGAGTTGTAAGAAAATAAAAGTGTGATAATCATCATTTTTAGAGCATTGTCCCAAGTGAGGAAAAGGATGTTGGAGACTATGATTCCCCCACAAGTCGGGATGAGGCTCCGGACGAAAAAAAAGAGGCCATAAAAAAAGAGAAAAGGCCCAAACAAAAAATGAGAGAAAAAGAGAGAAGGGACAATGTTACTATCCTTTTACCACACTTGTGCCTCAAAGTAGCACCATGATCTTCATGATAGAGAGTCTCTCATTTTGTCACTTTCATATACTAGTGGGAATTTTTCATTATAGAACTTGGCTTGTATATTCCAATGATGGGCTTCCTCAAAATGCCCTAGGTCGCATGAGCAAGCGAGTTGGATGCATACCCACTTAGTTTCTTTTGTTGAGCTTTCACATACTTATAGCTCTAGTGCATCCGTTGCATGGCAATCCCTACTCACTCGCATTGATATCTATTGATGGGCATCTCCATAGCCCGTTGATCGCCTAGTTGCTGTGAGACTATATTCCCTCTTTTGTCTTCTCCACAACCACCATTCTATTCCACATATAGTGCTATATTCATGGCTCACGCTCATGTATTGCGTGAAGATTGAAAAAGTTTGAGAATGTCAAAAGTATGAAACAATTGCTTGGCTTGTCATCGGGGTTGTGCATGATTTAAATACTTTGTGTGGTGAAGATAGAGTATACCAGACTATATGATTTTGTAGGAATACTTTCTTTGGCCATGTTATTTTGAGAAGACATGATTGCTTTGTTAGTATGCTTGAAGTATTATTATTATTTTTATGTCAATATGAACTTTTGTCTTGAATCTTTCGGATCTGAATATTCATACCACAATTAAGAAGAATTACATTGAAATTATGCCAAGTAGCACTCTGCATCAAAATTCTATTTTATGATTTATCTACTCGAGGACAAGCAGGAATTAAGCTTGGGGATGCGATACATATCCAACGTATTTATAATTTTGATTGCTCCATGCTATATTATCTACTGTTTTGGACAATATTGGGCTTTATTTTCCACTTTTATATTATTTTTGGGAATAACCTATTAACGGAGGCCCAGCCGAATTGCTGTTTTTTGCCTATTTGAGTTTGAAGAAATGGAATATCAAGCGAAGTCCAAGCGGAATGAAACCTTCCGAGGCGTGATTTTCTCACGAATATGATCCGGAGACTTGGACCCTCGTCAAGAAATAAGGAGGTGGGCACGAGGTGAGGCGCACCACCCCTCAGTATGCCGCCCTTGTTGTGGCCCCACCTTGCTCCACCGGCGTACTTCTTCCTCCTATATACCTCACGCACCCCAAGCGATCGAGATACAAAGCCAAAAACCTAATTCCACCGCCGCAACCTTCTGTACCCACGAAATCCCATCTTGGCGCCTGTTCCGAAGCTCCTACGAAGGGGGCATCCACCATGGAGGGCTTCTACATCATCACCATAGCCTCTCCGATGAAGTGTGAGTAGTTTACCTCAGACCTTCGTGTCCATAGTTTGTAGCTAGATGGCTTCTTCTCTCTTTTTGGATCTCAATACAATGTTCTCCCCCTCTCTCATGGGGATCTATTCGATGTAATCTTATTTTTGCGGTGTGTTTGTTGAGACCGATGAATTGTGGGTTTATGATCAAGATTATCTATGAACAATATTTGAATCTTCTCTGAATTCTTTTATGTATGATTGGTTATCTTTGCAAGTCTCTTGAATTATTAGTTTGGTTTGGCCTACTAGATTGGTTTTTCTTGCAATGGGAGAAGTGCTTTGATTTGGGTTCAATCTTGCGGTGTCCTTTCCATGTGATGAGGGGCAACAAAGGCACGTATTGTATTTTGCCATCGAGGATAACAAGATGGGGTTTTCATCATATTGCATGAATTTATCCTCTACATCATGTCATCTTGCTTAAAGCGTTACTCTGTTTTCTTGAACTTAATACTCTAGATGCATCTTTGGATAGCGGTCGATGAGTGGAGTAATAGTAGTAGATGTGCAGAATCGGTCTACTTGTCTAGGACATGATGCCTATATACATGATCATACCTAGATATTCTCATAACTATGCTCAATTCATCAATTGCTCAACAGTAATTTGTTCACCCACCGTAAAATACTTATGCTCTTGAGAGAAGCCACTAGTGAAATCTATGGCCCCTGGGTCTATCTTCATCATATTAATCTTCCATCACTTTATTATTTCCTTTGCTTTTACTTTTGTTTTATTTTTACCTTGCATCTTTATCACAAAAATACCAAAAATATTATCTATTATCTCTATCAGATCTCACTCTCGTAAGTGACCGTGAAGGGATTGACAACCCCTATTTGCGTTGGTTGCGAGGAGTAATTTGCTTTGTGTAGGTACGAGGGACTCGCGCGTAGCCTCCTACTGGATTGATACCTTGGTTCTCAAAAACTGAGGGAAATACTTACGCTACTGTGCTGCATCACCTTTCCTCTTCAAGGAAATCCAACGCAGTGCTCAAGAGGTAGCACTGCCTACATTTGGAGGCGAACTAAACTATAGGACAGACACTACAAGAAATATGTCAACTAGTGACCTTCTGTCAGTGACCCTGGAAGAATTGGTCATAGATCTATGACCATTTCAGACCAATTGGTCAAAAGCTGTTCGAGGGGCTCCAAACCCTAAACCATTGCGACCATTTTGGTCACAAAGGTCATAATTTCCTTACACGAAAAGTGTTGGGGAACGTAGTAATTTCAAAAAATTTCCTACGCACACTCAAGACCATGGTGATGGCATAGCAACGAGAGGGGAGAGTGTCTGTCCACGTACCCTCGTAGACCGAAAGCGAAAGCGTTATAATAACGCGGTTGATGTAGTCGTATGTCTTCACGATCCGACCGATCCAAGCACCGAACGTACGGCACCAAGCACCGAACGTACGGCACCTCCGAGTTCTGCACACGTTCAGCTCGATGACGATCCACGGACTCCGATCCAGCAAAGTGTCGGGGATGAGTTCCGTCGACCTGACGGCGTGGTGACGATGATGATGCTCCACCGACGAGGGCTTCGCCTAAGCTCATGACGATATGACTTCTCCGGCGCGAGGCTTCGCCTAAGCTCATGACGATATGACCGAAGTGGAATATGGTGGAGGGGCACCGCTGCGGCTAAGAGCGATCCGTAGATCAACTTGTGTGTCCATGGGTGCCCCTGCCCGTATATAAAGGAGGGAGGGAGGAGGAGGCCGGCCCTAGTAGGCGGCGCCATGGGAGTCCTACTCCCAGGGAGTAGGATTCCCCTTTCCTAGTCCAACTAGGAGTCCTTCCATGTATTAGGAGTAGGAGACAAGTAAGGGAAGAGAGAAGGAAGGAAGCAAGGTGCGGCCCTCTCCTAGTCCAATTCGGACTAGGCCATGAGGAAGGCGCGGCCTGCCCTAGGCAGCCCTCTCTCTTTCCCACAGGGCCCAATAAGGCTCAATACTTCTCCCCGAATTTCCGTAACTCTCGGTACTCGAAAAATACCGAATCATTGGAACCTTTCGAACTCGAATATAGTCGTCCGATATATCGATCTTTACGTCTCGACCATTTCGAGACTCCTCGTCATGTCCCGATCTCATCCGGGACTCGAACTCCTTGGTACATCAAAACTCATAAACTCATAATAAAGCGTCATCGAATCCTTTAGCGTGCGGACCCTACGGGTTCGAGAACTATGTAGACATGACCTAGAACTATTCTCGGTCAATAACCAATAGCGGAACCTGGATGCCCATATTGGCTCCTACATATTCTACGAAGATCTTTATCGGTCAAACCGCATAACAACATACGTTGTTCCCTTTGTCATCGGTATGTTACTTACCCGAGATTCGATCGTCGGTATCCAATACCTAGTTCAATCTCGTTACGGTAAGTCTCTTTACTCGTTCCGTAATACATCATCTCACAACTAACTCATTAGTTGCAATGCTTGCAAGGCTTATGTGATGTGTATTACCGAGAAGGCCGAGAGATACCTCTCCGACAATCGAGTGACAAAACCTAATCTCGAAATCGCCAACCCAACATGTACCTTTGGAGACACCTGTAGTACTCCTTTATAATCACCCGATTACGTTGTGACGTTTGGTAGTACCAAAGTGTTCCTCCGGTGGCAGGAGTTGCATAATCTCATAGTTACAGGAACATGTATAAGTCATGAAGAAAGCAATATCAACATACTAAGCGATCAAGTGCTAGGCTAACGGAATGGGTCATGTCAATCAGATCATTCTCCTAATGATGTGACCCGTTAATCAAATGACAACTCATGTCTATGGTTAGGAAACATAACCATCTTGATCAACGAGCTAGTCAAGTAGAGGCATACTAGTGACACTCTGTTTGTCTATGTATTCACACATGTATTATGTTTCCGGTTAATACAATTCTAGCATGAATAATAAACATTTATCATGATATAAGGAAATAAATAATAACTTTATTATTGCCTCTAGGGCATATTTCCTTGATCTCCCACTTGCACTAGAGTCAATAATCTAGTTCACATCGCCATGTGATTTAACATCAATAGTTCACATCTATATGTGGTTAACACCCATAGTTCACATCGACATGTGACCAACACCCAAAGGGTTTACTAGAGTCAATAATCTAGTTCACATCGCCATGTGATTAACACCCAAAGAGTACTAAGGTGTGATCATGTTTTGCTTGTGAGATAATTTTAGTCAGCGGATTACATCACATTCGAGCCGTAAGTATTTGCAAATTTCTATGTCTACAATGCTCTGCTTGCGAGCTACTCTAGCTAATTGCTCCACTTTCAATATGTATCCAGATTGAGACTCGAGTCATCTAGATTAGTGTTAAAACTTGCATCGGCGTAACCCTTCTGACGAACCTTTTTCACTTCCATAATCGAGAAACATATCCTTATTCTACTAAGGATAATTTTGACCGATGTCCATTGATCTACTCCTAGATCACTATTGCACTCCTTGCCAAGCTTAGTGG
>JAHIAM010011057.1:0-16765 GCA_021605205.1 Aegilops longissima
GGGATCATTGGGCACATAATCGATCCTCAAACCATATAGTTCCATGTTCATCCTTACGGAATCCTTTAGCTTTTCCTTCCTCCATCTTTTGCTTAATCTCATCAATTTCCTTGTCCGACTTCTGGGCTTCATGAATCCTTTCGGTCAAAGTGGACTGAACTTCCAGAGTTGCAACAAATCCTTTCGGAACTATCTCCAGTCGGAGATCTCTGAGGTCATCGACTAACTCCTGGGGTAATCCTCCTGCTGTGAGAGTATTCACATAGCTCTTACGGCTCAAAGCATCTGCTACAACATTAGCTTTACCGGGGTGGTAATGCAATCTCATGTCGTAGTCCTTTATCAACTCTAGCCATCTCCTCTGCCTGAGGTTTAATTACTTCTGCGTGAAGATATACTTCAAACTCTTGTGATGCGTGTAGACATCTAGCGGTTTCGATGAGAAATGTCTCCAGTCTTGAGTGCATGCACTACTGCCGCTAACTCCAAATCATCGTGGCATAATTCATCTCATGAGGCCGTAGCTATGCGGAGGCATAAGCCACAACCTTACCTTCTGCATCAATACTCCTCTGAGTCCTTGGCGAGAAGCGTCACAATAAACCTGGTATTCCTTGTGTATGTCGCAAAATCAACCTTTGGGGCTGTGACCAACCGTTTCTTCAATTCCTGAAAACTGGCTTCACATTCCTCGGTCCAAACATACTTGGCTTCCTTCTTCAATAACTCAGTCATGGGCTTGGCAATCTTTGAGAAGTTCTCAATGAACCTCCGATAATATCCTGCGAGTCGAGAAAACTACGGATCTCCTTGGTGAGGTGGGTGGCCCTGTCGGTGGTGATTCAACCTTGGCGGGATCAAGCTGCTATTCCTTCTCCTGAAATAACATGTCAGAATCCAACTTCCTTCACCAAAATTCACATTTGCTGAACTTGGCATCTGGCGATGTTCTCGAAGTTTCTCGAGAACTAGGCATAAATGCTCCTTATGCTCTTCCTCGCTCTTGGAGAATATCAATATATCATCGATGAACACCACGACAAACTTGTCCAGATATTCCATGAACACCTTGTTCATCAAATTCATAAGTATCACGGGAGCATTAGTCAATCAAATGACATGACGGTATACTCATATAAACCATACACAGTAGTGAATGCTGTTTTGGGTATATCCTTTTCACGAATCTTCAAGCTGATGATACCACGATCGAAGATCGATCTTAGAGAATACCTTGGCTCCAACAAGCTGATCAAACAAGTCATTGATCATCGGCGGAGGTACTTGTTCTTGATGGTTACTTCGTTCAAAGCACGATAATCCACAACCATCCTCAAGCTTCCATCCTTCTTCTCTACAAAAAAATGGGGCTCCCCAAGGTGATGAGCTCGGACGAATATATCCTTTCTCCAATAACTCATTTATTTGATCCTTGATCTCTTTCAACTCATTCGGTGGCATCGATAAGGTCTCTTGGATATTGGGGCTGTTGGGCAATAACTCAATCGAAACTCAATGTCCTGTCGGTGGCATTCTGGTAATTCCTCAGGAACACATCGGGAAATTCTTGCACTCTGGCACTTCCTCTGAACAACTCCCGTGAGAATGCACTGATTCTTCATCTGCTGTGCTGGCTACATACTTGATCCTCTTACGCTCCGGGGTGGTGGCAGAATAGACTTCTTGAGCACAGTCAATGTTCCTTCAAACCGACAACCAATCCATGCCTAGGATTACATCCAAGGTCTGTGTTTCCAACACTATGAGTTCCACAGGAAATTTGTGGTTCGATGTTGAGGTTCGGGACAGCTTAAACCTGCCATCATTTCTCCTCTGTGGGCCCGGCGAAGGGGCTTCTAAGGGTTCTAGTCGTAATCCGTACTTTTCCACAACTACCCTTGATATGAATGAATCGTTGCACGAATCAAAGAACCAAAACTGAGCGTGAATTCAACAAAACTTACCAACCACGATTGTGCGGCTGATCATAGACTTCCTCCACGTCGATATGGTTCCACTGAGCACGAGGAGCAGTTGGCTTCTTCTTTGAGCCTCCATTGCCATTTCCATTCTTACGCTTGGCCTCAGGGCGTCGGTGGCGTAGTGCCTGTCTTACGGCACTTGAAGCGGTGATGTGGCTCGAGATCCTTGAATGGGGGCGAGCAGTGCTGATTGCCATTACCATTTCCATTGCTATTGCCATGGCCTGACTTGTTGTCTGGCTGCGGTTGCTCCCATTTCCTCCATGGTTATGACCTCCATGGTTATGATGGGTGTGCCCTCTGATGCGGTGCATAGCGGGGCCTGCTGAGCTCCGAGTTGTGCTTTCCTGGCTGTACTTCGCTTGCGACTTCTATCTGCTCTTTGCTTGCCTTCGAGAATGGTGGCCTTGTCTACCAGCTCTGGTAGTTGTTGAAAGTAGCCACAATAAGCTGCATGCTCGAGTTCATCATTGAGTCCCTCAAGGAACTTCTCTGTTTGGCGGCATCTGTGGCCCACGTCATCCAGGGGCATAGCGGCGAGCTTGCTGAATTCATCACGTCTTGTGCCACGATGCAGTTCCCTGGCGCAAGTTGCGGAACTCACGCTTCTTGAGACTCATGGCTCCAGTGAGACATGAGCGGTCTGAAAACTGCTGGAATTGGTCCCAAGTGATGCCACCCATGGGAAAAGTGGCGGTGTAATTCTCCCACCAAGAAGCTGCAGGTCCATCCGGTTGATCTTGTGACAAAGCGCACCTTCTCGACATCGGTGCATCCAGCGGTGACTAGCTCCCTTCCGATCTTGCGGGCCAATCATCAGCCACAATTGGCTCGGTGCTACTAGAGAACAACTGGCGGATTCAACCTCGAAATCGAGTCAAGTTGTCCACGATGGGTGGTGGCGGTGGCGGTGGGTTGTTGGCGGTGTTGTTACGATTACGAATAAGGAGCTGCATCGGTGCATTACAACTGCTTTGGAGCAGTTGGGTGAGCTCGGCGGAAACCGATTATCACGTCTCGGAGGCATCTGGTGTTTTGGAGGGATGAGAAATTGAGAATAGAACAATGGTCTATGAGAAATAACACTACCCATATGAATGCACAATCATAACACACCAATCATTTATTCATTCCACTCAAACATGGTTCAAACTCGATTACAAAAGCTCATGACTAATCGAAGGAAAAACATCGGCCCTAAGCGATCGGCGAAAAAGTAAAAGATAACATGGTGGTCGACTAAAAGTCTTCATCGATGGCACCTCCTCTTGGGGTTTCCTTGGTGGTACTCCTTGAAATCTGATCATTGCTCACGAGGGTGCTTCATCTCCACTCGGGTAAGGTCCTCTCCCAAGTCCATCTTTTCCTCTATCGCGGCAAGCTTCATCTTGAGATCGTCGACTATCTCCATGAAGTCCGTGATTTCTTCCTCATAGCCAAGGAAGTCTGCGTGCCTTCTCCTCCAGTTCGATTCGCGGAACAAAAGCTTCAGTGTGTCTTGAGTTCTGGCGAGTCTGAATCTCCGTTTCACGAGAAGACACTCCAAGTCTGGATGTCTGAGAGAGTGGAATGCGTCCTCAATAGTGCGGATGATATCTCCATTCCTTGCCTGCGAGAAACCATGGCGAGTCGAGTGATCGAGCTCGACCTGTACTCCTCTCGGAGATGTCCAAGTGCTCGGTAGATCGCCCGTCCCTTCCGATGATCGGTTGAACTCGGTGAACTCAAAGTTGATAGGCTCCGTGTGTCCTCAAAGGTTCTCCACTGGGATATGCACTTCAATCCTGTGGCGGGTGTCCGTCGGAAGTGCATTAGTGGGTTTCTCGGTGATCGAGGTAGAGCTATCTTCAGTGCTTCACCATCTGGACCAGCTTTCTTCAAAGGGCATCGTCTCATCGGACTGGCGAGAACTCGGTAGGCTGGGTTGAACTTCGTGGCCATCTAGAATGTTGCAAGGGAGAAGAGTCGAAATTGAGCAGGGAAGAATTATAGAATGAAAAGGGTTCAAAGTAAATGGTCTCTGCTTATGGCTTTCCGATCCTAGGGGTTCACGATCCTACGGATCGTGCGTGTGCTCGATACCATCTCTGTGGCGACTTGACCCAAAATCGGTCAAATCTCGTATGCATACCATCCCAAGATCATCTTTGGTACTCACGGTACATCGATAAATTAATCAAAGTTCAATCACACTGAATATCATTAATCGATTCTCATATAGAGTCTTTATTACAAGGGAATAAATTCGGCTCAAGGCCAACTCATGAAATAAACTAAAAACACTGCGGAGCGTCGAAGGTAGCGAGTCCATCCGACTCAAAGGGCAATACATGCCAGCGGGCGTGGCCTCACTCTGATCGGAATATATCTACGCAACATAATACGTTGCAGCCATGTAGAATCGCTTTTGGAATAAGCGGCAAGTCATGAAGAATAACAATAATAAAATTACTAACACTATATGCACTTTTGGCTGTGGAGCTCTAAGTTTCATCATTTTGCGAAAAGCAAATTTTATCCTACTACGGTGGACTTGCTTGCAAATTACTACAATTATTGGTAGTTATTGAGATGGTTCCGCCAACCAATATCTCGTTCCCAAATTATTAAGTCATAAACCCTCAAATTAATTCATTAGTTTTAGTGTTGAGATATCCGAATACTTCCAAGTTCGAGGCTCAAATGTCCGTAACAGGGACACGGCTAATCGATTAGATCTTTAACTCTGCGAGAGGTTGCGCACTTTCCCATAAGAATCATTCCCTCCTTTAAAGTCTTAGCACTTCATGGTGTTTGAAGGCGGGACCAGATAAACAGGGTCTTCAAAGAGTTCTTACGGCCTTTGCCGGTACCCATCAATCCTACCATTCGTCTACTTCTCGTAGTACCGTCCAGCCAGCGTCACTACTAGGGTCAACCAGCGAGCCCATAATGGCTTGCGGCTGCAGTAAGCTTCGGTCATGGGGCATCCATCCTTCTCTTCGTGGCTGGGTGAAGCTTTCCGCGAGGATGTCATGCGCTTCTCCATGCATCCGGCCACCCTTGGGTGCTCCGGGTGCCGTCAACAAATCCTCCACCCGTAGTGATTTTCGAAGTCCATCTTGATCATTGTAGTTCATGGGGTCATCATCATCATTGACTCTCACATCTTGCTTATGAATTTCACTCATCCCAAATCCGTCTCTGAGCATAGCAAAGTAACTACTACGTCCGGGGTCATGGTAACAAGGGATTGGTTCATCCTACCACATGATACTACTCAAGTTTAATGACTTCAAGATTTCACTCTGCATGCATGGTGGGGTGGTGACAACTACTAATGCACAAAAACATAGCTATAGAAATAACATGATCAAAACTTGCCTTGATGATCCTCGTAAGCTAAAAAATTAGTAGTAGCAAGCTTAGCACTCAGGAAACTCTACGAGACAAACAATAGCACAATAAGCACAAAGTAATAGGATCACACAACATAACAAAAGTAACATCACAACAAAACAATCAAACCCAATCCAAAGGAAAAACTCAAAGAAACCAATTCAAAGTTTTCCCTACTCCAAACAATAACAAAAATAGTTTTTATATAACAAAAATTCCTTAATATAACCTAATCATGGTTTTAGGTTAACTTAACAGAAAAGGATTCACTAAGCAACTAGGAGCAAAAAGAATTAATTAAAAGCTATTATAAAACTCATTTTAGGCCTAATCCAATTTCTATTAAGAAAAATAATTTAAAACTTTTATTAATTATAAATAAAAGTTCATCTAATGGAGTGAGAAACTAACCTAGAATAACTAATCACAAGTTAAAAATAAATTCATTTACTAATTAATTAAATAGGAAAAGCAGGAACTAGTTAATTAATTGGGATTAATAAGATTCTGTCTAGAACTAATTATTTATTAATCCTAAAATACCCAAGTTAATTTCTAGGGTTTGGCAATGTCAAAATAAAGTGGTGACAAAAGAATCATGCAAAATAATTTTCTAACTAAAGTTATAGCAGATTTACTATTCTGACTAAAACTAAATTAAAGCATTTTTATTATTTTAACATAGCTAAATATATATTCTACAGAAACTACATAAAATTTGCAATTCAACAAAAAAGAATCACTCAAAAATATTAAACAGAATAAAAGATATACATTTTGAAAACAGAAACTATTAAGCTAAAAGCAGAAAATCAAAATAAAAGAAAAAAGGCCTAATGGGCCTATCTTGTGCACTAAGCGTAACTTAGTCTAAGCGGGCCTAGGGTTTAAACTAAGCGAACGGGCCTAAAATAAAACCTAACTAATAAATAAACCGATCGGAACCGGCGGTTTTATAAATAAAACCTAACCCTTGAGGTTCTAATCCTAGCCGTCGATCTAGATCGGACGAGAATGAATCTTAGGGGCTTCACGGACTCAGCGTGGCGGCCAGTCGAGTCGTCAGGCGTCAGGCGTCAGCGAGCTCAGCGACTCGTCGGGAGATCTTGCAAGGTCGGGAGGTTCGGTGGTGTTGGGGGTGGGGGTGGACTAGGCGTCGTCGGCGGCTACTATGGCGAGGCTCGGGTCTCGTGGCATAAGCAGGAGGAGAGGGTCTGCGGGGTCTCGGGGAATGGGGTCTGTGAGCTCGGCTCTTATAGCACAGGGGTCGGGCTCGCCGGAAGGGATCAGGCGGATCGGGGATCCGGATCCTTGGATCAGTCGATCTCGGCGAGTCGATGGCGTGGGCAGGGAAGAGGCAGGCGGGTCCACGGGTCAGAGAGAGAGAGAGAGGCGAGGGTCGGGTGGCGAGGCCCTCGGGTTTCAGCGAGGGTTCGAGGGGGATGAGCTGGGCGGCTCGGCTCGGTGGCACAACGATTAGGCAGTGTTGGTTGGGCTGGCCAGGCATGTGTATTGGCTGGGCACAGGGGTGGCCTAAATTTGGCGCTGAGGGGTTTTCTTTATTTTTTAAATAAAACAAAACAAAAATAAAACCTTATCTATAAATATTTTATATAGGGTATATATATACCAAAATGATCGAGGGAATATTCCCTTTCATTTGAACATTTTCCAAAGGCAAAATCAAACTTTATAAAAATCCATTTTTCAAATTCAAATAAAATTCAGATTTGAATTCCAAAACTTTTAGCATTGTTTCCTCTGATATTTTTGGAGTGTCATGTTTGCTCCTCTCATACTTTTGATCAAGTATTTATCGGGCTTAGTTTTGAATTGTTTCCCACATGCCAAAGTTTGAAATTCAAATTCAAAACTCAAATTGCTCTGAAACTTCAAATGACATTCAAATTCAAACAGGAGTGCATAGGATGCTTATCTATAGTTGTAAAACATTCCAAATAGGAAATTTGGGATGTTACAAACCTACTACCTTAAGATGAATCTAGCCCTCGAGATTGGGTTAACTAACAAATAGGTGCGGGTGGTCTCGAAGAAGATCTTCTTGGCGTTCCCAGTGGCTTCTTCCTCGGTGTGGTGACTCCACGACACCTTGCAAAATTGATGACCTTGCTGCGGGTGACTCTGCTTGCAGTTTCAAGAATTAGACGGGTTTCTCCTTGTAAGTTAGATCCTTTGTCAAGTTGTATGGCCTCTAGGAACCTTTGTGTCTCTCAACGGAACATCGGCCATGTCGGCATGACACTTCTTGGTGAGAAGCGTGGAAAACATCATGAACTCGGACAATCCTTCCGGTAATTCCAACTTGTATGCAACTTCTCCCGACGTTCGAGGATTTTGTAGGGGCCAATGAATCGGGGTCCTAACTTTCCTTGACACCAAACCTCTTGATTCCACGAAGTGAGAGACACACGAATATGCTCGGTCTCCCCACCGTAAGTCACTTCCTTGCGCTTCTTGTCGGCGTAACTCTTACTGTCATGTTGTGCTATCTTGAGCTGTCTCGAATCAGCTTGACTTTCTCTTGGAATCCTTGATAAGGTCGGAACGAAGAGTGATCGATCTCAACGCTATCCCACAGCAATGGTGTTCTACACCTCCTTCCGTATAGAGCTTGAAGGGCCATCTTCAAGCTGGATTGATAACTGTTGTTGTATGAGAACTCTGCGTCTGGCAAATTATCATCCTAGCTAGACCCATAGTCTAGCACACAAGCTCTCAACATGTCTTCCAGAATCTGATTGACTCTCTCGATGCATCCATCATGTCTGCGGATGAAAAGCTGTCTTGAATTCCAGCCTCGTACCCAAAGTTTCATGCAAGCTGCTTCCAAAACTTTGAGGTAAACTGCGTTCCTCTATCGACACGATTTTCCTCGGAACTCCATGCAGACATCTGATCCTGGTCATGTATATCTTGGCCAACTTGGCACTGGTATAGGTAGTCTTCACGGGAATGAAGTGAGCTACCTTAGTCAGCGATCAACTACTACCGGATAGAATCATAACTGAGCGGGTCTGGGTAATCTGTGATGAAATCCATACCAAGTTTCTCCCATTTCCAATCAGGAATCGGCAAAGGTTGAAGTAACCTGCTGGCACGATGTTCTGCCTTTACGTTGGCAAACATAGCATCTTGCTACATACTCGGCAATGTCCTTCTTCATACTGTCCACGAAACTTTGCTTCAAATCCGGTACATCTTGGTGTTCAGGGGTGAATCAATCTGATGAATCATGAGCCTCTGAAGAATTAGCTTCTGAGCTCGGGATCATTGGGCACATAATCGATCCTCAAACCATATAGTTCCATGTTCATCCTTACGGAATCCTTTAGCTTTTCCTTCCTCCATCTTTTGCTTAATCTCATCAATTTCCTTGTCCGACTTACGGGCTTCACGAATCCTTTCGGTCAAGGTGGACTAAACTTCGAGTTGCAACAAATCCTTTGGAACTATCTCGATCGGAGATCTACGAGTCATCGACTAACTCACAGGGTAATCCTCCTGCTTTGTGAGAGTATTCACATAGCTCTTACGGCTCAAAGCATCTGCTACAACATTAGCTTTACGGGGTGGTAATGCAATCTCATGTCGTAGTCCTTTATCAACTCTAGCCATCTCCTCTTGCTTTGAGGTTTAATTCCTTCTGCGTGAAGATATACTTCAAACTCTTGTGATCTGTGTAGACATCACTAGCGGTTTCGATGAAATGTCTCCAGTCTTGAGTGCATGCACTACTGCCGCTAACTCCAAATCATCGTGGCATAATTCATCTCATGAGGCCGTAGCTATGCAGGCATAAGCCACAACCTTACCTTCCTGCATCAATACTCCTCGAGGTCCTTGGCGAAGCGTCTAATAAACCTGGTATTCCTTGTGTATGTCAAGCAAAATCAACCTTTGGGGCTGTGACCAACCGTTTCTTCAATTCTGAAAAGCGGCTTCACATTCCTCGGTCCAAACATACTTGGCTTCCTTCTTCAACAACTCAGTCATGGGCTTGGCAATCTTTGAGAAGTTCTCAATGAACCTCCGATAATATCCTGCGAGTCAGAAAACTACGGATCTCCTTGGTGAGGTGGGTGGCTGCCAATCGGTGGTGATTCAACCTTGGCGGGATCAACTGCTATTCCTTCTCCTGAAATAACATGTCAGGAATCCAACTTCCTTGACCAAAATTCACATTTGCTGAACTTGGCATACTGGCTGATGTTCTCGAAGTTTCTCGAACTAGGCATAAATGCTCCTTATGCTCTTCCTCGCTCTTGGAGAATATCAATATATCATCGATGAACACCACGACAAACTTGTCCGGATATTCCATGAACACCTTGTTCATCAAATTCATAAGTATCACGAGGAGCATTAGTCAATCAAATGACATGACGGTATACTCATATAAACCATACAGTAGTGAATGCTGTTTTGGGTATATCCTTTTCACGAATCTTCAGCGATGATACCACGATCGAAGATCGATCTTAGAAGAATACCTTGGCTCCAACAAGCTGATCAAACAAGTCATTGATCATCGGCGGAGGTACTTGTTCTTGATGGTTACTTCGTTCAAAGCACGATAATCCACAACCATCCTCAAGCTTCCATCCTTCTTCTCTACCAAAAATGGGGCTCCCCAAGGTGATGAGCTCGGACGAGATATATCCTTTCTCCAATAACTCATTTATTTGATCCTTGATCTCTTTCAACTCATTCGGTGGCATCCGATAAGGTCTCTTGGATATTGGGGCTGTCTTGGGCAATAACTCAATCGAAACTCAATGTCCTGTCCGGTGGCATTCTGGTAATTCCTCAAGGAACACATCGGAAATTCTTGCACTCTGGCACTTCCTCTGAACAACTCCATGAGGAATGCACTGATTCTTCATCTGGCTGTGCTGGCTACATACTTGATCCTCTTACGCTCCGGGGTGGTGGCGAGAATAGACTTCTTGAGCACGATCAATGTTCCTTCAAACTTGACAACCATTCCATGCCTAGGATTTCATCCAAGGTCTGTGTTTCCAACACTATGATTTCCACGGAAATTTGTGGTTCCCGATGTTGAGGTTGCGGGACAGCTTAAACCTGCCATCATTTCTCCTCTGCGGGCCCGGCGAAGGGGCTTCTAAGGGTTCTAGTCGTAATCCGTACTTTTCACAACTACCCTTGATATGAATGAATCGTTGCACCAGAATCAAAGAGAACCAAAACTGAGCGTGAATTCAATAAAAACTTACCAACCACGATTATACGGCTGATCATAGACTTCCTCCCGTCGATATGGTTCACACGAGCACGAGGAGCAGTTGGCTTCTTCTTTGAGCCTCCATTGCCATTTCCATTCTTACTGCTTGGCCTCCGGGCGGTCGGTGGCGTAGTGCCTGTCTTACGGCACTTGAAGCGGTGATGTGGCTCAGATCCTTGAAGCGGGGCGAGCGGTCTTGATTGCCATTACCATTTCCATTGCTATTGCCATGGCACGACTTGTTGTCTGGCTGCGGTTGCTCCCATTTCCTCCATGGTTATGACCTCCATGGTTATGATGGGTGTGCCCTCCAGAGTCGGTGCATAGCGGGGCTTGGTGAGCTCCCGAGTTGTGCTTCCCTGGCTGTACTTCGCTTGCGGCTTCTATCTGCTTGCTTGCTTGCCTTCGAATGGTGGCCTTGTCTACCAGCTCTGGTAGTTGTTGAAAGTAGCCCCAATAAGCTGCATGCTCAGTTCATCATTGAGTCCCTCAAGGAACTTCTCTGTTTGGCGGCATCGTGCCCACGTCATCGGGGGCATAGCGGCGAGCTTGCTGAATTCATCCACATCTTGTGCCCTGATGCGGTTCCCTGGCGCAAGTTGCGGAACTCACGCTTCTTGAGACTCATGGCTCCAGTGAGACATGAGCGGTCTGAAAACTTCTGGAATTGGTCCCAAGTGATGCCACCCATGGGAAAAGTGGCGGTGTAATTCTCCCACCAAGCTGCAGGTCCATCCGGTTGATCTTGACAAGCGCACCTTCTCACATCGGTGCATCCAGCGGTGACTAGCTCCCTTCCGATCTTGCGGAGCCAATCATCAGCCACAATTGGCTCGGTGCTACTAGAGAACAATGGCGGATTCAACCTCGAAATCGAGTCAAGTTGTCCACGAGTGGGTGGTGGCGGTGGCGGTGGGTTGTTGGCGGTGTTGTTACGATTACGAATAAGGGCTGCATCGGTGCATTCTGCTGCTTTGGAGCAGGTGGGTGAGCTCGGCGGGAAACGATTATCACGTCTCGGAGGCATCTGGTGTTTTGGAGAGGATGAAAATTGAGAATAGAACAATGGTCTATGAGAAATAACACTACCCATATGAATGCACAATCATAACACACCAATCATTTATTCATTCCACTCAAACATGGTTCAAACTTCGATTACAAAAGCTCATGACTAATCGAAGGAAAAACATCGGCCTAACTGATCGGCGAAAAAGTAAAAGATAACATGGTGGTCGACTAAAAGTCTTCATCGATTGGCGCCTCCTCTTGGGGTTTCCTTGGTGGTACTCCTTGAAATCTGATCATTGCTCACGAGGGTGCTTCATCTCCACTCGGGTAAAGGTCCTCTCCAAGTCCATCTTTTCCTCTATCGCGGCAAGCTTCATCTTCAGATCGTCGACTATCTCCATGAAGTCCGTGATTTCTTCCTCATAGCCAAGGAAGTCTGCGCGTGCCTTCTCCTCCAGTTCGATTCGCGGAACAAAGCTTCAGTGTGTCTTGATTCTGGCGAGTCTGAATCTCCGTTTCACGAGAAGACACTCCAAGTCTGGATGTCTGAGAGAGTGGAATCGTCCTCAATAGTGCGGATGATATCTCCATTCCTTGCCTGCGAGAAACCATGGCGAGAGTCTGGTGATCGAGCTCGGCCTGTACTCCTCTCGGAGATGTCCAAGTGCTCGGTAGATCGCCCGTCCTTCCGATGATCCAGTTGAACTCGGTGAACTCAAAGTTGATAGGCTCCGTGTGTCCTCAAAGGTTCTCCACAGGATATGCACTTCAATCCTGTGGCGGGTGTCCGTCGGAAGTGCATTAGTGGGTTTCGGTGATCGAGGTAGAGCTATCTTCAGCTGCTTCACCATCTGGACCAGCTTTCTTCAAAGGGCATCGTCTCATCGGTGGTGAGAACTCCGGTAGCAAAGCTGGGTTGAACTCGTGACCATCTAGAATGTTGCAAGGGAAAGAGTCGAATTGAGCAGGGAAGAATTATAGAATGAAAAGGGTTCAAAGTAAATGGTCTACCTTATGGCTTTCCGATCCTAGGGGTTCACGATCCTACGGTCGCGTGTGCTCGATACCATCTCTGTGGCGACCTGACCCAAAATCGGTCAAATCTACGTATGCATGCCATCCCAAGATCATCTTTGGTACTCACGTACATCGATAAAGTAATCAAAGTTCAATCACACTGAATATCATTAATCGATTCTCATATAGAGTCTTTATTACAAGGGAATAAATTGGCTCAAGGCCAACTCATGAGAAATAAACTAAAAACACTGCGGAGCGTCGAAGGTAAGCGAGTCCATCCGACTCAAGGGCAATCGCCAAGCGCGGGCGTAGCCTCACTCTGATCGGAATATATCTACGCAACATAATACGTTGCAGCCATGTAAATCAGCTTTTGGAATAAGTGGCAAGTCATGAAGAATAACAATAATAAAATTACTAACACCATATGCATTTTTGGTTGTGGAGCTCTAAGTTTCATCATTTTGCGAAAAGCAAATTTTATCCTACTCGATGGACTTGCTTGCAAATTACTACAATTATTGGTAGTTATTGAGATGGTTCCGCCAACCAATATCTAGTTCCCAAATTATTAAGTCATAAACCCTCAAATTAATTCATTAGTTTTAGTGTTGAGATATCGAATACTTCCAAGTTCGAGGCTCAAATGTAAAGTAACTTGGGACACGACTGTCGATTAGATCTTTAACTCTGCGAGAGGTTGCGCACTTTCCCATAAGAATCATTCCCTCCTTTAAAGTCTTAGCACTTCATGGTGTTTGAAGGCGGGATTTGAAGAAATATGCCCTAGAGGCAATAATAAAGTTATTATTTATTTCCTTATATCATGATAAATGTTTATTATTCATGCTAGAATTGTATTAACCGGAAACATAATACATGTGTGAATACATAGACAAACAGATAGTCACTAGTATGCCTCTACAAGACTAGCTCATTAATCGAAGATGGTTATGTTTCCTAACCATAGACATGTGTTGTCATTTGATTAATGGGATCACATCATTAGGAGAATGATGTGATTGACATGACCCATTCCATTAGCTTAGCACTTGATCGTTTAGTATGTTGCTAATGCTTTCTTCATGACTCATACATGTTCCTGTAACTATGAGATTATGCAACTCCCGTTTACCGGAGGAACACTTTGGGTACTACCAAACGTCACAACGTAACTGGGTGATTATAAAGGAGTACTACAGGTGTCTCCAAAGGTACTTGTTGGGTTGGCGTATTTCGAGATTAGGTTTTGTCACTCCGATTGTCGGAGAGGTATCTCTGGGCCCTCTCGGTAATGCACATCACATAAGCCTTGCAAGCATTGCAACTAAATGTGTTAGTTGTGAGATGATGTATTACGGAGCGAGAAAAAGACTTGCGATGTGAGATTGAACTAGGTATTGGATACAAGCGATGAATCTCGGGCGAGTTTATACCGATGACAAAGGAACAACGTATGTTGTTATCTTGATCTGACCGATAAAGATCTTCGTAGAATATGTAGGAGCCAATATGGGCATCCAGGTCCGCTATTGGTTATTGACCAGAGAGGTGTCTCGGTCATGTCTACATAGTTCTCGAACCCGTAGAATCCCTTGCAACAACGTTCGATGGCGGTTATTATGAGTTTATATGATATTGATGTACGAAGGTTGTTGATCCGGATGAGATCACGGACATGACGAGTCTCGAAATGGTCGAGACATAAAGATTGATATATTGGAAGCCTATGTTTGGACTCGGAATCACTCCGGGTGAAATGGGAATTTTGAGATGCAGGGAGTTACGGAACCTCCAGGAAGTCAATGGGCCTTGATGGGCCTTAGTGGGAAAGAAAAGGGGCCATAGTGCTGGCCGCACCTTCCCCCTTCCTAGTCCTATTGGGACTAGGAGAAGAAGCCCTCTCTCTCCCTTCCCACTTGGGAAACCTAGTTGGACTAGGATTTGGGGGAATCCTACTCCTAGTAGGAGTAGGACACCTGGCGCACCTCTCCTTGGCGGCCAGCCCCTCCCTTCCCTCCTTTATATCACTGAGGGCAGGGGCACCCCATGACACACAAGTTGATCATTGAGATCGTTCCTTAGCCGTGTCGGTGCCCCTTCCACTAAACTACACCTCGAATATACCGTTGCGGAGCTTAAGTGAAAGCCTGCGCGGTGGAACATCATCATCGTCACTGCGCCGTCGTCTTGACAAAACTCTCCCTCAACACTTCGGCTGGATCGGAGTTGAGGGGCGTCATCGAGCTGAGCGTGTGCAGAACTTCGGAGGTGCCGTCGTTCGGTACTTGGATCGGTTGGACCGGAAGAAATCGACTACTTCCTCTACGTTGCGTCAGCGCTTCCGTTGCTGGTCTCACAGTGCGTGACAACACTCTCATCTCGTTGCTATGCATCACCATGATCTTCGCGTGATCGTAGGAAATTTTTGAAATTACTCGTTCCCCAGCGATGGCATCGAGCCTGGTTTTATCGTTGATGTCATATGCGCGAGTAGAACACAAGTGAGTTGTGGACGATACAAGTCATCTGCCTACCAGCATGTCATACTTTGGTTCAGCGGTATTGTGAGATGAAGGCGGCCGGACCGACATTACAGCGTGCGCTTCTGCGAGACTGGTTTCACCGCTCAGAGCACTTTCGTTGCTTAAAGGTGACGGCGGTGTCTGTCTCTCTCACTTTAGTTGAATCGAGTGTAGCTCGCCCGGTCCTTGAGAAGGTTAAGCAGTCTATTTGGCGAAATATCGTTGTGGTTTTGATCGTAGGTAAACGGTTCTTGCTCAGCCGTAGCAGCCACGTAAAACTTGCAACAACAAAGTAGAGGGCGTCTAACTTGTTCTTGCAGGGCATGTTGTGATGTGATATGGTCAAGGCGTGATGCTATATTTTATTGTATGAGATGATCATGTTTTGTAACGAGTTATCGACAGCTGGCGAGAACCATATGGTTGTCGCTTTATTGTATGAAATGCAAGCGCCATGTAATTGCTTTACTTTATCACTAAGGAGTAGCGATAGTCGTAGAAGCAATAGTTGGCGAGCGACAACGATGCTCGATGGAGATCAAGGTGTCGGCGCGGTGGCGATGGTGATCATGGCGGTGCTTGGCGATGGAATCACAAGCACAAGATGATGATGACCATATCATATCACTTATATTGATTGCATGTGATGTTTATCCTTTATGCATCTTATCTTGCTTTGATTGGCGGTAGCATTATAAGATGATCTCTCACCAAAATTATCAAGAAGTGTTCTCCACTGGTATGCACCGTTGCGAAAGTTCTTCGTCTTTGAGACACCGCGTGATGATCGGGTGTGATAGGCTCTACGTTCAAATACAGCGGGTGCAAAACAGTTGCTTGCGTGGAATACTCAGGTTAAACTTGGCGAGCCTAGCATATAACAGATATGGCCTCGGAACACGGAGACCGAAAGGTCGGCGTGAATCATATAGTAGATATGATCAACATAGTGATGTTCACCATTGAAACTACTCCATCTCACGTGATGATGGGACATGGTTTAGTTGATTTGGATCACGTAATCACTTAAGATGACTAGAGATGTCGGTCTAAGTGGGAGTTCTTAAGTAATATGATTAATTGAACTTTAATTTATCATGAACTTAGTCTGGTAGTATTTTGCAAATTATGTTGTAGATCAATAGCTCGCGTTGTTGCTTCCCTATGTTTTATATGTGTTCCTAGAAAATTGTGTTGAAAGATGTTAGTAGCAATGATGCGGATTGGATCCGTGATCGAGGTTTATCCTCATTGCTGCCTGAAGAATTATGTCCTAATGCGCTAGGTAGCGGACCTATTGCGGGAGCAGAATCACGAGGCGTTATGAGCGTTTGGCTAGCTCAATATGAGCGAATCTGAGGCGTTATGAGCGTTTGGCTAGCTCAATATGATGACTACTTGATAGTTTAGTGCACCATGCTTAATGGCTTAGAATCGGGACTTCAAAGGCGTTTTGAGCGTCATGGACCATATGAGATGTTCAGGAATTGAAGTTAATATTTCAAGCAAATACCGAGTTGAGAGATATGAAGTCTCCAACAAGTTCTATAGCTAAAGATGGAGAGAATCGCTCAACTAGTGAGCAT
>JAHIAM010011059.1:0-15811 GCA_021605205.1 Aegilops longissima
TTGCTTCATGGCAAAAGGTGCTAAGGATGATCAACCCAAAGCCACCGAGTGGGTTCTCGATAGTGGATGTACAAATCACATGGTGGTGACAAGAATCTATTGATGGATGCTCCCTTATCACCGTCACATCTGAAGCATATCATCTTTCTTGACAAAGGCAAAAGTCGTATTGGGTCTTGGTAAGGTTGCTATCTCTAAGGACATGCACATGGACAAAGTCATGCTTGTTGAGTCCTTAGGATACAACCTCATGTCGATCTCAATGCTTTGTGATCTTGATATGGTTGTTATCTTTGGCAAGTATCGTTGTGTTGTGATTATGGAAGCGACAATTCCAAAGTCTTGAAGGCTTTAGGAGAGGAGATTTGTACATTGTTGACTTTTTCCACGGGACCACAACCAGCCGTGTGTCTACTTGCAAAAGCTTGGAAGGCTGGCTATGGCATCGGCGACTTGGTCACGAGGCATGAGGAATTTGCACACGCTTGCGAAGAAGAAGCATGTCATTGGCATCGAGAATGTCAAATTCCTCAAGGACCATTTATGTGGAGCACTGTGAAGCTGGAAAAATGACCAAGGCCAAGCATCCAGTGAAGACTATCATGACCACTACTCGTCCCTTGAATTGCTTCACATGGACCTCTTTGGTCCCAATCATTACTCATTTGTCGTTAATGATGCATCTCTATATGGCTTTGTTATTGTTGATGATTACTCTCGTTACACATGGGTACACATTGTTACTTACAAAAATCAAGTGCGTGAAGTCTTCAAGCGATTTTCCTCGAGGGCTTCAACTAACTTTGGTGTGAAGATCAAGCACATCCGGAGTGACAATGGAACTGAGTTCAAGAATTCGATCTTGATGACTATCTTGATGAACTTGGTATTACTCATGAGTTATCTCGCTCCTTATACTCCTCGGCAAAATGGCGTCGTGGGCGCAAGAACGAACTCTTGTTGAGATGGCTCGCACTATGCTTGATGAATACAAAACGCCTAGTCGTTTACGGATTGAAGCAATTGACACTGCGTGCCACATCATCAACAGTATATCTTCACAAATTCTTCAAGAAGACGCCTATGAACTCCTCACCGACAAGAAACCTAATGTAAGTTATTTCAAAGTCTTGATTGCTAAATGCTGGATTAGAGATCCTCACCACAACTCTAAATTTGCACGAAAGCACATGAAGGTTTTATGCTTGGTTCGGAAAGGACTCGCACACCTCTGAGTCTTCAACATCACTCTACACAAGATTGTTGACACTTGTAGATGTGCGGTTCGATGAAACTAATGGCTCGCAAAGAGAGCACCTACATACATGTTAGGCGAACCAGCACCGAGGATTCTATCAGGTTCAAGGCAAGCGAGGATGTCATTCCTCTTGAAGAAGCTGCTGAAGAATTCATTCTGTCTGTGAAGAACGTCGGTGATGCACTGAAGATAATCTTGAAGAAAATGGTCTTTGAGGAAAATGATCAAATTCCTCGGCGACAACCAGCTCATCCTCGCGTTGCAAAAGAAGTGCAAGTGGAGAAGGTCATCGATGACATTAAAGCGCGAGTCCTCTCACACGCTCAAAAGCTTCACATTTATCTAACTTTTGTGGGCACTATGCTTTTGTCTCTATCACAGAGCCCACTAAGGTAGATGAAGCATTTACGGGCGGAGTGGATTCAGGCCATGCAAGAAGACTTACATCGATTCGAGCTCAACAATGTCAGGAACTGGTCAAGCGTCCGAGATCCTCGCAAACATAATATCATTGGCACAAAGTGGATCTATCGCAACAAGCAAGATGAAAATGGTCTTGTGGTGAGGAATAAAGCACGACTAGTAGCTCAAGGCTACACGAGGTTGAAGGAATTGATTTCTATGAAACCTTTGCACTGTCGCTAGACTTGAGTCTATTCGCATATTACTCGCCTATGCTAACCATCACAATATCACTCTATATCAAATGGATGTGAAAAGTGCATTCCTCCATGGTAAGCTTGAGGAAGAAGTATATGTTGCTCAACCCCCAGGTTTTGAAGATCCAAAGAATCGACAAAGTCTTGAGACTCAATAAGGCCCTCTATGGCCTCAAGCAAGCCCCTCGGCGTGGTATGATACATTGAAGGAATTCTTTGTGAAGAATGGCTTCACACCGGTTCACTCGATCCTACTCTCTTTACTAAATCTTATGATGGTGAACTTTTGTGTGCCAAATATATGTTGATGATATTATCTTTGGCTGTCTTGACCAACGTTATAGTGATGAATTTGCCTATATGATGAGTGAAGAATATCAAATGTCTATGATGGGAGAGTTGAAATTCTTCTTAGGTCTTCAAATTAAGTCAACAACACAATGGCATATTCATATCTCGGAGAAATACCTCAAAGATGTCTGAAGAAATTCGGCATGCAAGATTGCAAAGGTGTCAAAATTCCTATGCCCACAAATGGCCATCTATGCAATTGATGAAAATGGTATTGACTTGATCACAAGGTATACCGCTCCATGATTGGTTCTTTATTGTACTTATGTGCATCTAGGCGGATATAATGCTTAGTGTTTGCATGTGTGCCCGATTTCAAGCTACAGAAGGAATCACACCATAAGGTGTGAAGCATATTCTTGATATCTAGCTCACACACCAACACTAGGATTATGGTACCCCAAGGGCTCTACTTTTGATCTCAATGGATATTACGACTCGACTATCTTTGGTGATCGTGTGGACCGCAAGTCAACATCTGGTACTTGTCATTTCCTCGGACGATCTTTGGTGCATTGGTCCTCGAAGAAAGAAGAACTGCGTATCGCTTCATCTGGAAGCTGAATACATTCTTCTGGCTCGTGTTGTGCTCAATTGCTATGGATAAAGCAAACTCTCAAGGACTATGGCATCAACGTGAAGAATGTGCCTCTCTATTGTGACAATGAGAGTGCCATCAAGATTGCTCATAACCCGCTTCAGCACTCGAAGACAAAGCACATTCAAATTCGTCATCATTTTCTTCGTGATCATGTGTTGAAGGGCGACATCTCCATCGAGCACGTGAAGGCGAAGAACAGCTAGCTGATATCTTCACTAAGCCCTTGGATGAGAAGAGATTTAGCAAGTTGCGGTGTGAGCTAAATATCTTAGAATCTTGAGCGTTCTTTGAAAAAGGCACACATCCTAACACTTATGCAAAATTGATGACTTAGATGTGCAACACATGAAGAAACGTTTTCTTCAATCAATGAAGAATAACACTCTTAGTGTGAAGAAATTAATGAAGAATTTGATTCTCATAACCCTCGACAATTGTACGCGGTGTCCGAAATCATCTTTCTTATCTGGTGGGTCACGCCACCACCAAAGTTGAAAATCTTCAATTTGAGTTTTCCTCGTTTTGAAATTCTTGAGTTTTCAAATTCTTCAACTTTGCAAAATCTTCACTTTTTTTACATCGTCTTTCTTCATTGGCTATATATATATATATATATATGGGTTTATGTCCTCTCAAAGATTCACTTATGGCTATTTCTTCAAGTCGCTTTTACGCTAAGTGAATGTGATCGGACCCTTCCCCTCTATGCTATACTCAACCCAATCCATTCACAAATTCTTCATGTGCGTTCTAGTTGAAACTCGCTCAAAATCTTCACCGTGTCCTTGACAATGAAGAAATTGCAACGGAACTTTAAAATTGATCTTATCCAAACCTTCGTTTTTGCCGCTCAAACTGTTCCGCATCCCACGATGCATTATTCTATTCACCCACGATCGTACACGATCTCCACTACACAGTACGTGGGTGACACATGTCGTGAGAAGGGAAATGGTCAGGGGCATGTTCGTCCTAAATCTTCGGGCGATCCGTTTTTCACCATCTCTATAAATACCCCTCTCCCCTTCCTCACTTCTTTTACCCCGCTCGACCTCTCTCTCCCGTTCGAGCTCCTCAAACCCTAGCGCCGCCGCTACTCTATCGTCGCCGGTGAGGAAAAGCTTCACTGCCTCGACCTCGTCGCCGACGTACTCGCGCCGACCGCGGAAATCTTCACTCCACCGTCGTCGTAGCTGTCTTCCTCCACCAAGTTAGGGCGTGGAAGATCTGAACGGACGAACTTCCCAACTGTTCTTCTCAGTTCGTCGTGTTCTTCACTTCGGGTAATTAAAAGTTACTTTTATTACTCGCTTTGATTCTCAAATTTTCTTGAAAATCTTCAAAGGTGTTTATTCTTCAAATCTTCACACATATGAACATCTCAAATCTCTTGATTCGTTTCTCTAAGCAATGATTTTCTTCAAGATTCCTCAATTGTGTGGATCCTCGATCTATACAACTCTGGAACCTAAGACAAAGAACGCTTAGTGAAATTCCTCAAGGCTAATCTGGTCAAAATCCTCAAAACCTGTTCTTTTGAAAAACCTTACGAGAAGCATATGACCTCTCCAAATTCCTCGCAACTATACTCTGTTCACAGTACACATGTCATTCTTTGAATCCCTAGGTTCTCATCAACTTAACTCATTTGCAGCGTTCCTCGAAGAAAAACTGCATACTTCTTGAGAGAACTCAATTGTTCAAATTCCTCAAGCGAAGAAAATGGCGACGGTAAGAAGCCACGAAAGGAGGAAAGAAACACGAGGTTATGACTGCGTTTGAAATCCCCGAGGAAATCTATCTTGACTCTCGCACACCGGATGAAGAAAACAAAAATCAACGCAAGGTGCGATTCGGAAGATTGAACGGAGATGGGCACGGGAATGGAGGAATACAGATATGTAACTCCTACGTACATGAAGAAATTCGCTCTAAATCCTCCATGCCCAAGAGCTCCTTTGGCACTGGCCAAGTAGCTGATCCCACAAGCATCAAACAAGGTGAGGACTTTCACGATGAATGGGCTAAACGCCAAGCAAAATTGGCAAAGCAAGCAAAGGAGGCGGTGAAGAAATTCAATGAGGATTACGCCACTGCTCATCGCACATGAGGTCTCGGTCAAACCGAGGAAATCCATGCAAAAGCCTGCTCATAAGCCAAGTGCTTCATCATCTGCGCCCTCACGGCCAAGTTCCTCGCAGACACCCTCCAAGCAAATTCCTCACTCTGCTGCTACTCCACCAAAGTCCTCAACAGCTCCGTCAAAACCTTCGGGCCCTGTGCACCTAGCTACATGTCAAAGGACTGCTGGCTTCTCAATTGCCTCAGCGTTTACGCAAGTTCCTCACCGCTCCCATTTCTTCAATCGCCCGACTCATTTGAAGACCAAAGCAACAATTGGACGAGGTCCTCGGCCTAGCCCAAGGAAAAAGCAGGTTGCATTCCATGTGCCTTCGATGATGAGGCATCGATGATGAACTTGCTGAAATCATCGAGACCGTCAAGAAAAGGCCGCTAGAGCCAAAGGCACATTTGTGCCCTCGCTGTTGATCCAAGAAAATCCTCGACTATATTGATATCCGCACAAGGATCCCAATACCCCTATGCGACCTTCATCGACACTGGACAAAGTCATATGTTGACTCACTTCATAGCTGAAGAAAATGGAAGTTTGAGAAGGCAAGGGAAATCAAAAGGCTCAATACAGAAGGAGAAGTTCAAGAAAAACGTTGTCAAGATGACACCGAGGAGCTTCTCAAGGTCCAGATGAAATTCAAGACCTCAAAGAAAACTTGATTCATATTATGCTGATTGGCAAGGAGCCAAGGTCGATTTGTGAACTGACGAAGAAATTCACAAATGTTCCAGCCCGATGAAACATGAAATTCCTCGGTGAAGCCTCACCAACCAAGCTGAAGAACATGCCAAGATCGGCGATGACGTTCATCCTGCCGATGAAAATGCTAATTCTGTGGCTGATGATCCCATTCCACGGCCGAAGAAATTGCCGTGGCACCCACTAGTGGTGCGCAAGAAATCGCTCAAGGCAGGCAAGCTGCATCGATTACCAAGAAAGCGAACCACATTCCTCGGCTCCTCTTGTGCCAACTCCAACTCCAATTCTTCCATCGCCTCGATGTGAAGAAAACCAAGGCTGCGAACGAGCCCCTGTGAAGAAAAGGAAAGCATCATTGCGTCGATTCTTCTACTGCGAAGAAAATGAGGCCTATGACCAGCTCATACGAAAATCCAATTGATCTTGTTCCAATTTCCTCCATACCATCAAAGGGCGTTATTCCTTTTGAGAAGACTATGAGATCCCAATCGGATCGATGAAGAACATCATTCTCGCCGCTTCGTCGAGCAGATCGATGAAGAAATTGAAGTGGATGCAATCCCTTCAACCCCGATCATTTCCTCACCTATGCCTCGGTTCACGGTGAAGAGGTGGTGTTGAGAAATTGAAGATGAAGATGTGGATATTGGATGCACCACACGGTGATCAATGATGACTTTTGGGAAAGTCAACATCCCAATACTCCTCTCTTCACCCGCCCAACAGATTCCTCGATCCCCTACACAAACGGTCCAAGTGGACTCAAGAAAATCAACCCATCGGTTACGTGCATGAAGAAATTCCAGCCACTAGTGTCGATGAAAGCTGCTGCTTGCCGATCCTCGATCGCACTGTTGAGGAACAAGAAATTCCTCACTGAAGAACTGAACTTACGATTCCCGAGGTGGTGATGCAACTCATCGACACCCCTCTGCCCAAGCAAAAGAATCCGTTCTCAAGCAAGCAAAAGTTCAAGGTGAAGATTTCTTTGCCGAGCACGTGTTCTTCACCGATTATAATCCATATGATTACGCTCGCATCAGGAAGAGGCGTTTCGGACTGCCACCAAGCCAACTTCTATTCCTCGGTGCTCTTCAACAAGGATAAAATCTTGATCATGCTCATATTCCTCATGTGGATATGGAGTCGCTGCCGTGCTTTGAGCCGATCCTTAGTGTTCTTCACGACGCGGGACTTCTAAATTTCTGCACCGACATCTGTGGATGGAATGAAGAACTAATTCTTCGCTTTTATGCAACGCTGCACATCACGGAGACGCCAAGACGTGAACTCATGGGTCTTAGATTGGATGGTGAAAATACTCACTACAAGGCACCAAAGAATGAATTGCCGTGCCCTACCACTCGATCCTCCACTTGATGGTGCACGACGTATCTCTGACGAACCGAACTTTCAGATCACTATATGCAAGTGTTGATGAAGCCTTTGAAGCCAAGGCAAGCCCCAAGAACCAAATTCCTCGTCAAGGAATTATTATATGTGCCCTTGATCGTCTATCGGATTCTCAGCGAAGACAATGAGTCCTATCAAAGGCCACGACTTCGAGCGATGAAGAAGTCGTTGGCATCATGAAGAATATGCTTTTCAATATCATCCATGGCGTTCCGTCAACTTCCATGATTTCTTCATGAGGACTCGCAAACATAGCTATGTCACCATTTGATTTGAAGCCTTATGCGCCTTGGATTATGAGACTCATCGGGACAAGGTCTTCACTCAATTACAAGGCGATACTTTGAACCACTGCAGCTACTTGCCTCCGATTGAAGTCCTCAAACGGACATTTACCTCGGTGATGACAAGGGCAAGGCTATCTGCTGTGATCGATGAAGGCATTCGTCCATTGGATGGACAGTTTAGCAAAGCAAACATCCTACTCCACCAATGATGACTCGCCACACATGACTCACCGCAAATACCTCGGTCAAGCAAAGTCCTCAAGCTATCGCACCTGTGGTGATGGTGATCGTGAGTTACTCCTCAAGATTCATCGGAAGGTTGATCGTAATCATAAATGGGTCAAGCGTCGGTTTGGTACTTTTCTTCACAACATGATCTCAACACACAATGCAGTGAAGAAAAACCACTACTACCTCCATGAAACCTTCAAACGCACCTGGGCCATTCTTTCACATGTCTACAATGAAGAAGAACTCGGCGTCCATGGGACTCAAGGAAGAATTTGATCGGTCTGCACCTCCTCAGAAGAAATTCAAGAAGGTCAAAGTTCCTTCCTTGGTGGCCAGCTCCTATTCTTCATCTCGCGACACTGATGAAAATGAAGACTTGGAAGACACCGCGGCTGGTCCTACTTCAACAAACAACCCCAACAATCTTTGGCGCCCGTCTTCAACTTGAAATTCTTCAGGAGCGTTAGTCCTCAGTTTTGATCCTTTTGGTCATTTGATGACAAAGGGGGAGAAATTTGAGTTAGTCTTCAAGCGGGTCTAGTTTATTGCCTATATACAGTAATTTGAGTTACAACTCTCGTTCTTCTGAAACTTTTTATTGGATCGAGTTGTAATCTTAAACCCGATGGTGCTTTGATACTTTTGATGCATTATGCTCTGCACTATGCTCTGATTCTCTTGAGCTCCTTGAAAATCTTCATAGCAAATCGATTTGGGCTCTGATACTCTTGATGCGTTACTTTGCATAACATCAAGCACCATATTTCATCATGCATTTCAAATTCTTCATATTATATGTCAAATGCGTGTATGAATTACAAGATATAGGGGGAGATCTCCATGATTCAATTCTTAAAATGTGCATTGCCTCAAAAGCAAATTCCTCACTATGCACATCTTCAGGGGGAGTTCTTCTATATCTTGCAATCAAATTCCTCATTATCAATATTTACAATTCATATGTTTATCCCCGTTGAAAACTTAACCTATATTGTCATCAATCACCAAAAAGGGGGAGATTGTAAGTGCATCTAGTGCCCCTTAGTTATTTTGGTGTATTGAAGACTTATAGGTTAAGTAACTAATCGCTTGTGAGTGTACACAGGTCTATAAGTCTATGAGGAGTTTGATATTTACAGAGAAAGTCGACCCTAAAAATGAAGTTCTTCATCCAAGACTTTGATATTACGAAGACTTTCGAAGACTTTGAAAGTGAAGAAATTGGTGTGACCTTGAAGACTTGGTATTCATTTGAGGAACATGAAGCGTGAAGACTTTTGTTTTCGTAGTTTCATTTTCTCTTTGTTGAGTCATAGGAAACACCGTCTTTGTTAAAGGGGTCGAGGAAATACTAAGGAAAAATTTCCATGTGATGCTCAACTCAAAATCCTACACCTACCAATCCCTTCGAGTGAAGCCTTTGAAATCTCATACTGATTCAGTCAATTTCTTGATGTGACGAAGTTCTTCCGTGTTGAGAATTTGCTCGACCGAGGAGTTAGGAATTCGCTAGTGCGGATTGCCTACATAGTGAGGAACATGATAGCCCCGAGGAATTTGAGAGTCAAATTTCCGACCGTTCTCGTGTCTTGCTTGCCACCTGTCCCAAAATATCTTATCCACCTAACGGTCATATCATTGAAGGGCATTTATGTCTTATCATGTCGGGCTGCTCCCTAGGCTATAAATAGCCGCCCCCTACAACCACTAGCTGGTTGGCTGCTCCGAGAGATCTTGACACTTGTCATTTGAGAGCAACCCATCCTCTGAGGACTTTGAGAGAAAATCATCAAGTGAGGAAAAACCCAAAAACCAAACCCCTACAAACCCAAAGTGATTGAGCATCACTGAAGAAATTGATCCTGCGTGGATCCGACGCTTGTTACCTTTGAAGACTATGCTTCTTCCAGACGGTTAGGCGTCATGGTCTAGAGCATCCAAGAGGAATTGTGGATCGCCGAGTAACCAAGTCTGTGAAGGTTTGGAAGTCGCCTGAAGACTTACCACGAGTGATTGGACGAGGTGCATGTGACCTTAGTTCAAGGAGAATCGGTGAGGACTTGGTGTCCCGAGCTGCGTGCTCAAGAATCGGGTGTCCGGACTGTGTCCTCGAGTTTAAATACTCGGTCGCTCCAACAGACGTACAACCGAGACAGCAGTTGGAACTGGTCTACCAAATCATTGTCTTCACCAACCTAACTGGTTCTAATTCCTCAACCCTTTCATTTCCTCATTCTTGTGTTGAGTGTTTGTTCATATCGTGTTTGAAGACTTTGACTGAAGACTTTCTCAATTTCCTCAGTTCAATTTCTTCAGTCTGTTTGTCTTCATCTTGTGTTATCCTATGATTACGCTTTCTGTACTCTGTGATTGTTTTCATTTCATCATGATAACATGCACTAGTTGCATAAGGTGGCTGGCGGGTGTCTGTCTCTCCCACTTTAGTTGGAGTGGATTCGATGAAAAGGGTCCTTATGAAGGGTAAATAGAAGTTGACAAGATCACGTTGTGGTTATTCGTAGGTAAGAAAAACGTTCTTGCTAGAACCCAATTGCAGCCACGTAAAAGATGCAACAACAATTAGAGGACGTCTAACTTGTTTTTGCAGCAATTGTCATGTGATGTGATATGGCCAAGTTGTGATGAATGATGAATGACATATTGTGATGTATGAGATCATGTTCTTGTAATAGGAATCACGACTTGCATGTCGATGAGTATGACAACGGCGAGAGCCATAGGAGTTGTTTTATTTTTGTATGACCTGCGTGTCATTGAAGAACGCCATGTAAATTACTTTACTTTATTGCTAAACGCGTTAGCCATAGAAGTAGAAGTAGTCGTTGGCGTGACAACTTCATGGAGGCACAATGATGGAGATCATGATGATGTAGATCATGGTGTCATGCGGTGACAAGATGATCATGGAGCCTCAAGATGGAGATCAATGGAGCTATATGATATTGGCCATATCATGTCACTACTATATAATTGCATGTGATGTTTATTATGTTTATGCATCTTGTTTACTTAGAACGACGGTAGTAAATAAGATGATCCTTACAACAATTTCAAGAAGTGTTCTCCCTAAGCGTGCACCGTTGCTAAAGTTCGTCGCTTCTAAGCACCACGTGATGATCGGGTGTGATGGATTCTTACGCTCACATACAACGGTGTAAGACAGATTTACACACGCAAAACACTTAGGGTTAACTTGACGAGCCTAGCATGTACGGACATGGCCTCGGAACACGGAGACCGAAAGGTCGAACACGAGTCGTATGGAGGATACGATCAACATGAGAATGTTCACCGACGATGACTAGTCCGTCTCACGTGATGATCGGACACGGCCTAGTCGACTCGGATCGTGTAACACTTAGATGACTAGAGGGATGTCTAATCGAGTGGGAGTTCATTTAAATAATTTGATTATATGAACTTAATTATCATGAACTTAGTCTAAAACTTTTTGCATAATATGTCTTGTAGATCAAATGGCCAACGCTCATGTCAACTTGAACTTCAACGCGTTCTTAGAGAAAACCAAGCTGAAAGATGACGGCAGCAACTATACGGATCGGGTCGGAACTTGAGGATCATCCACATAGCTGCCAGAAACAATATGTCCTAGAAGGACCGCTAGGTGACGCTCCGTCTGAGAACCAAGACATTATGAATGCTTGGCAGTCTCGTCTGATGATTACTCCCTCGTTCAAGTGCGGCATGCTTTACAGCTTAGAACCGGGCTCCAAAAGCGTTTTGAGCATCACGGAGCAGATGAGATGTTCGAGGAGCTGAAAGTAGTTTTCCAAGCTCACGCCGGGTCGAGAGATATGACATCTCCGACAAGTTCTATAGTTGTAAGATGGAGGAAAATAGTTACGTCGGTGAGCACATACTCAAGATGTCCAGGTTGCACAACCGTATGACCCAAAGTGAATATTAACCTCCCCGATGAGGCGGTCATTGTGAGAATCCTTGATCGCTCCCACCAAGCTACAAGAACTTTGTGATGAACTACAACATGCGGGGATGGTAAAGACCATTCTTGAAGTGTTCTCTATCTTTGAAGTCAGCAGAGGTTGAAATCAAGAAAGAACATCAAGTGTTGATGGTCAATAAGACCACTAAGTTCAAGAAGGGCAAGGGCAAGAAGAACTTCAAGAAGGACGGCAAGGAGGTTGCCGCGCCTGTAAGAAAGTTGCCGGAAGAAGTCAAAGAATGGACCCAAGCACGAGACCGAGTGCTTTTATTGCAAGGGAAGGGTCCTTTGAAGCGGAACTGCCCCAAATACTTAGCGGATAAGAAGGCCGGCAACACCAAAGGTATATTTGATATACATGTAATTGATGTGTACCTTACCGATTACTCGTAGTAACTCCCGGTATTTGGTACGGTGCCGTTGCTCATATTTGTAACTCACAGCAGGAGCTGCGGAATAAGCGGAGATCGGCGAAGGACGAGGTGACGATGCGCGTCGGGAATGATTCCGAGTCGATGTGATCGCCGTCGACACGCTGCCTCTTCATTTACCTACGGATTAGTTTTGAACCTTAATAATTGTTATTTGGTGCCAAGTTTGAGCATGAACATTGTATCTGGATCTCGTTTAATGCGAGATGGCTACTCATTTAAATCCGAGAATAATGGTTGTTCTATTTATATGAGAGATATGTTTTATGGTCATGCTCCGATGGTCAATGGTTTATTCTTAATGAATCTCGGCGTAGTGTTACACATATTCATAGCGTGAATACCAAAAGATGTAAAGTTGATAATGATAGTCCCACATACTTGTGGCATCGCCGCCTTTGGTCACATTGGTGTCAAGCGCATGAAGAAGCTCCATGCTGATGGACTTTTAGAGTCTCTCGATTATGAATCATTTGACACATGCGAACCATGCCTCATGGGCAAAATGACCAAGACTCCGTTCTCCGGAACAATGGAGCGAGCAACCAACTTGTTGGAAATCATACATACCGATGTGTGCGGTCCAATGAGTGTTGAGGCTCATGGAGGATATCGTTATGTTCTCACTCTCACCGATGACTTGAGTAGATATGGGTATCTCTACTTAATGAAACACAAGTCCGAGACCTTTGAAAAGTTCAAAGAATTTCAGAGTGAGGTAGAGAATCAACGTGACCGAAAAATAAAGTTCTGCGATCGATCATGGAGGAGAATATTTAAGTCACGAATTTGGTACACACTTAAGGAAATGTGGAATCGTTTCACAACTCACGCCTACCGAACACCTCAACAGAACGGTGTGTCCGAACGTCGTAATCGCACTCTATTGGATATGGTGCGATCTATGATGTCTCTTATCGATTTACCGCTATCATTTTGGGGATACGCTCTAGAGACAGCTACATTCACTTTAAATAGGGCACCGCCTAAATCCGTTGAGACGACACCGTATGAATTATGGTTTGGGAAGAAGCCTAAGTATCGTTTCTAAAAGTTTGGGGATGCGATGCTTATGTCAAGAAGCTTCAACCTGAAAAGCTCGAACCCAAGTCGGAAAAATCGTCTTCATAGGATACCCTAAGGAAACCATAGGGTATACCTTCTACTTAAGATCCGAGGGCAAGATCTTTGTTGCCAAGAACGGATCCTTTCGGAAAAGAGTTTCTCTCGAAAGAAGTAAGTGGGAGGAAAGTAGAACTCGATGAAGTACTACCTCTTGAACGGGATAGCAGTGCAGCTCAGAAAATGTTCTGTGATGCCGCACCTCTTCAAGAGGAAAATAATGATGATGATCAAGGTACTTCGGATCAAGTTGCTACCGAACTTCAGGTCCACAAGGACACGTTCCGCACTGCAGTGGTACGCAACCACGTCCCGGAAATAATGTTGTTAGACAACGGTGAACCTTGAACTATGAAGAAGCGATGGCGGGCCAGATTCCAACAAATGGATAGAAGCCATGAAACCGAGATAGAATCCATGTATGAAAACAAAGTATGGACTTTGACCGACTTGTTCGATGATCGTGAGCGATAGAAAACAAATGGATCTTTAAGAAGAAGACGAACGCAGATGGTAATGTCACCATCTATAAAGCTCGACTTGTCGCTAAGGGTTATCGGCAAGTTCAAGGGATTGACTACGATGAGACTTTCTCTCCGTAGGGAAGCTTAAGTCCGTCCGAATCATGTTAGCAATTGCCGCATACTATGATTATGAGATATGGCAGATGGACGTCAAAACAGCGTTCCTTAACGGTTATCTTAAGGAAGAGCTGTATATGATGCAGCCGGAAGGTTTTGTCGATCCTAAGAATGCAGACAAAGTATGCAAGCTCCAATGATCCATTTATGGGCTGGTGCAAGCATCTCGAGTTGGAACATTCGCTTTGATGAGATGATCAAAGCGTTTGGGTTTATGAGACTTATGGAGAAGCCTGTGTTTACAAGAAAGTGAGTGGGAGCTCAGAGCATTTCTCATATTATATGTAGATGACATACTTTTGATGGGAAATGATATAGAATTCTTGGACAGCATTAAGGCCTACTTGAATAAGTGTTTTTCAATGAAGGACCTTGGAGAAGCTGCTTATATATTAGGCATCAAGATCTATAGAGATAGATCGAGGCGCCTCATAGGTCTTTCACAAAGCACATACCTTGATAAGATTTTGAAGAAGTTCAAATGGATCAGTCCAAGAAGGGTTCTTGCTCAGATTGCAAGGTGTGAGATTGAGCTCGGCTCAATGCCCGACCACGACAAAAGATAAAGAAGATATGAGTGTCATCCCTATGCTTCAGCCATAGGATCTATTATGTATGCCATGTTGTGTACAGGACTGATGTAAACCTTGCCGTAAGTTTGGTAGGAAGGTACCAAAGTAATCCCGCAAGGAACACCGGACAGCGGTCAAGAATATCCTAAAGTACCGAAAAGGACGAAGGACATGTTTCGTTTATGGAGGTGACGAAGAGCTCGTCAGAAGGGTTACGCCGACGCTAAGCTTCGACACGATCCGATGACTCTAAGTCACAAACCGGATACGTGTATATGTTGAATGGTGGAGCAAGAAGCTGGTGCATTTGCAAGCGAGCGTCGTGGCGGGATCTACATGTGAAGCGGAGTACATGGCAGCCTCGAGGGCGCGATGAAGCAATATGGGTGAAGGAGTTCATCACCGACCTAGGAGTCATACCCAATGCGTCGGGCCGATCAAACTCTTCTGTGACAACACTGGAGCTATTGCACTTGCCAAGGAGCCAGGTTTCACAAGAAGACCGAGCACATCAAGCGCCGCTTCAACTCCATCCGTGAAAATGTTCAAAATGGAGACATAGAAATTTGCAAAGTGCACACGGATCTGAATGTCGCAGATCCGCTGACTAAACCTCTTCAGCGGCAAAACATGATCAACACCGAACTCTATGGGTGTTCGATTCATCACAATGTAACTAGATTATTGACTCTAGTGCAAGTGGGAGACTGTTGGAAATATGCCCTAGAGGCAATAATAAAAGCATTATTATTATATTTCCTTGTCATGATAATTGTCTTTTATTCATGCTATAACTGTATCATCCGGAAATCGTGATACACGTGTGAATACATAGACCACAATACGTCCCTAGTGAGCCTCTAGTTGACTAGCTAGTTGGTCAACAGATAGTCATGGTTTCCTGACTATGGACATTAGATGTCATTGACAACGGGATCACGTCATTAGGAGAATGATGTGATGGACAAGACCCAATCCTAAGCATAGCACAAGATCGTAGTTCGCTTTGCTAGAGCTTTTCCAATGTCAAGTATCTCTTCCTTAGACCATGAGATCGTAACTCCGGATACCGTAGGAGTGCTTTGGGTGTACCAAACATCACAACGAATCGGGTGACTATAAAGGTGCACTACGGTATCTCGAAAGTGTCATTGGGTTGACACGGATCGAGACAGGATTTTTCACTCCGTATGACGGAGAGGTATCACGGGCCCACTCGGTAGTGCATCATCATAATGAGCTCAAAGTGACCAAGTGTCCGTCACGGATCATGCATTACGATCTGAGTAAAGTGACTTGCCGTAACGAGGCTGAACGAGGTATTGGGATACCGACGATCGAGTCTCGCAAGTAACATACCGTCGACAAAGGGAATAGTATACGGGTTGCTTGAATCCTCGACATCGTGGTTCATCCGATGACAT
>JAHIAM010011062.1:0-10016 GCA_021605205.1 Aegilops longissima
CGAGGGCCCTGCTCGTCTCTCTCTTAGGAACCGTGATGACCCGCCGCTTCCTGGCATCTTGGGGCGTTAGCCATGGTGGACGGCCATGAATTTGGCATTGCGGGTACCGGATGGCGTTTGGGGCGAATTGGGCGGCGTCGAAGTCGATGAGCTCGGTGTGGTAGTTTCCGAGCCCGGGTGGCGGGGGCCTGCCGATCGGGACCGTGGAGCCGTCGGTGGCTCGGAAAACTTGGTTGGTGGTGGCTAAGGCGAAGTTGTTGAATGTTTCCCCGGACACACGTTGAGTCACCTTGCCCGGTCGATGAGGTCTTGTTGACCAGCCGTTCGCGATGATTGGGGAACAAGGCATCGGGAGAACTCCGGTGTGGCGCGCGGGTGATCCCTGGTGAGCGTGATGGCGCCGCCGACCACCGAGAGGAGGCGACCTCGACTGGGGACTGCATTCCCGGGGGCGAACTGCTTGAAATCGTTGAGAGGTGGGGCGAGCTCCGCCAGGATGCCGATAGCAGCGGTTCTGAAGCCCCACCCCCCAAATAGGTCCTCATTTCTCCTTGGCGCCCGGCCGGGAGGGACTGCGCTCCCCGGGGCGATCCTGGGTGATCCCTCCCGCCTCCCTCTGGCCGGGTCTTTGTTCCTCGCGAGGTTGGTCGCCCACCCTTGGCGGCAGACGCTCTTCGCGTCCTGCATTCCTTCCTCCTCCTCGGCCGTGCCCGGTCGCTGCCTTTGGGCTCCCCCCTTCCCGCCGGCCGGAGCTCTTGGCATTCATTGGTGTTGTGGTGTGGAGGTGTGGCCGCGTACCGACCCCTTGGAGGCGGGGCTGATCTGCCTCGCTTGTTTGCGTTGGCACAATTATGGCAGACCCTTGTGCTTCACGTCCTTGGCCTTGGACTTCTTCTCTTGGGATCATGACCAGCTCGGGAGGAGGCGCCCTCCTCAGCCCGGGCGCTTTATCAAGTTGAACAGCTCAAGGAGGTGCCGGATCTTCATGCCCCATCTTCCTTCATCTTGGCGTCGCGCCGTCGGGAAAGCGAGATGATGGCCTCCTCCGTTACCACAGGGATCTTGGGGTCGTTGTTGAAGCCTGGATGCACTGGGGTTTCCCGGCTCTTTGCTTTTGGGCGCATTGGCTCCGGCGGGTGGCGGTGGAGTACCACGGAAGTTGGCGATGAAGCGGGTCGCATCTTGGCGGGAAGAGATGGGCACGGGCCGATTGGGCAGTCGGGCTCCGTCCTTGGCGCCATGAAACCGTTCGCCATGACCTTTTCATCCCGTTGGCAGCCTCGATGCCCAGCTCGTGAAATGGAGGAACTCTGGGTCCTGTGCCGTTGCGAGGGGAGGCGGGAAACTTGGCGGGCCCCCGGCTCGCCTTCCCGGAGGTGAAAGCGGGTAGCCCCGTGGCCTCGGGGCCTCGGACGATAAAACTTGGTCTTGCGGGCCTCCATGCCCGGTGGGGGGCGCAGGGTCTGGTGCTGGGCGGGCCTTTGGGCGCTTCCGTGGGCGAGAACTCCTGCAGCTCTACTCTTGCGTGCGGCGCTGGCGGGCGGGTTCCGCCCAGGGGCCGTGCCTTGGGGCTAGGCGCCTTCTTAGGAGGGGCGGCGCCCCAGACTCATCGCCGCGTGGGGCGAAGTGCGGTGCGGCAGGCCGGGCGGGCGCCCTCAGCGAACAGCTTTCGGCGACTTCGGTGAAACCATTCCGTAAACGTCGTCGGCGGGGGTAATCTTTGGCTCGTTTGCGCGATGAGTACCGGCCTCAATGGCCGCGGGCGGTGCGAAACCACGGGTGGGAAAGCGGGGCGGTGGGCCGTCCGCCTCATGGGCCAGTCTGGGGCGATGCTTGCTCCGTTCCCCGCGGGAAAACGGCAAAGCAAGAGGGCTTAGGCGACTCGGCGGGGCTCGGCGCTGGGCCAGGCAAAGGCGTCGAAATAATTCAGTGGTCGGGAAAAGGCGGCGGTTCGGCCCACCCCCAAATGTGGGTTCGGGTTCCGGACCCTTGAGTTCGAACCGGGTGGGGATCCAACCCTCCATCGTTCGCCCTCGCCGAATCGCTGGGGCGTAAACTACTAAAACAGCACAAGAGACCACGAGATTTATCTGGTTCGGGCCACCATTGTGGTGTAATACCCTACTCGGTGTGTGGTGTGGTTGATTTCCTCTTGGGCTGATGAGGAACAATACAAGGAAGAACAGCCTCGTGAGGGCTTTCTTGGCGGGTCGATGAACTGCTAGGTGGTGTTGTCGCTCTAGCTCTGGTTTCTTGATGAGGATTCGGTCTGATCGGTCCCCTCGATCCCTCCATACAGGGGTGGCTACTCCTTTATAGGCGAAGGCCGGGCCTCTTCCCAAATATTAGTGGCGAACAATTGGCCATTTGAAGGGCAATGGTACACTTATCGACTAAAGTTGGTCCCGCCAAAGGTTACGGTGATGATGCTGCTTGGGCTCGACTCCCTTCCCCGTTGGGCTGGTCTTGGTCTTGTTGCACGAACGGATGCCTTTGCTTGATACTCCTTTGCTCCCTTTCCAAGAGGAAAGGAGGACCTTTGGGGTCCCGGGCGCCCTTGGTAAATCATTTGCGTCATGGGCACCTCGAGGTACCCCTTGCTCTCGCCTCCTCATGAGCCCGGCCAGGCCGTGCGAAACCTTGGCATCCGCCTGCATCTGGCCCCCGGGGTCTTGACTTCGTTGATGAAGATGGGCGTCTTGGGCCTCCTTGAGCCACCCCGAGGCGGGGAGCGGCGGGACCCCGTTCCCCGAACACCAAACATTTTTGGCTTTTTATTTGAGTTGGTTTTTCTCGTGATTTCAAGTGCTCTTTAAGGTCAACATAGCTTCACCTTCTAACCCCCCTTGCTCCAAACTTCTTTGATCATACCATGTTACCGAGCGATTATAGCATTTTCTTACAAAAATAATTTGGCCAAATAGTATTTTCAAAAACCCAATTCGATTTGCACCAAAAGTACTTGATTTGGGGTGAAAAATCTTTCAAAAGGTATATTTGAAACCTATTAGGTATAGGGCTCCCAAAACCCAAAAAATATAATTTTAAAGTTACTTTTCTATTTTATTTAAAGGCTTTTCTTAAGGCTAGAAATGGTCTTTAATAGATTAAAATTATTTAACAATTTAAAAAATATTTGAAAACATTTAGGAAACTAATAGGACATATATTTTCCATATATAAGAGTTTCAACACATGGTCATGTTTAAAATATTGGACAAAACCATCCAAACCATTTCTATCCATTTCAAAATTTGAGATATTTCTATAAGAAATATTTTCAAATAAATCCAAAAAATTCTAGCAAGTCACATATGCATAATGTCATGATATTGCAAAGTTTCATCTCAATAAAATTGTTTTGGTTCATAAATTGCCCCAAAACCCTTTACTTGAAAACCAAACTTGAGCAACTTTACATTGCCAACTTCTTCCATATTCCCAAACTTTGTGGACATGATCAAAATCCCAAATTAGGACACTACAAAGTGGTTCATCAAGGGAATGGTTTTCATGACTAGATCTTGGTAAATGCATTTCATTGATTTCTAGGGTCTTCAAAAGTTGCATTGGCAACTTTGCCCAAATAACTCAAAATTGGTGGAAGGCCCTAATTATATGATTTCACCCTATGGAATCTCATGCCAAATGAAATTCATTTACCTTCCCGCCAACAATAAACCTTCTCCCCTTTAAAAAAACTACTTTGACCTCTTCTACTCTTCTCCATGGCCTCAACTTTGTACCCAACTACTGACCCTCTTCTATCTCTAGTAACTCTCCCTTGGCCTCAGCTCAATGATTGAGGGTGAAACCTCCTCATTTACCCCTACGGACTGCCACATCACCCTTCTCTTTCACCTCCTCTCTCGAGAGCCCCTCCGAGCATCCAATCCCTTTCCTTTCTTTCTCTCCCTTTGCTACCGTGGGCGTGCTCACTTTGCATATAAAATGGCATGCGTTTGCATGCTATGGGCCCTGATTCCCTCCCCTTGTAGCTGCCCCCAGCACCTCAACCACCTCGGCTCTCCCTGGCAGGCAAACACCTCGGCGTCCACAACATGCTACCCTGTCCCCTCTTCCTCCTCCCTCCTGCTGCCTCCCTCACATCCTTGGGCCTTGAGGCTCAATGGCCCGAGCTAGCGCGGCGCCCCAACCTCCCCTCTCTCTCTTCCTTGCCTATTTTACCTCCTCTCTGAACACCCGGACACACCCACAGAGCCCCGTGACCTACGGGAAGCCTCGTGGTGCCTGGTCCCAGTGAGCCATGGACTGCCATATAAGGCGCCCGGGCCTCCCTGGACCTCTTCACCCTCTCTCCCTCCCATACTTTGCCCGGACCGACCATCCCTCCCCGCCCTCAATACACTTCCATGGCTGATCCGGCCGCCATACTCCGCTCAAATTCATGCCAACCAGGCCCCTCCTCTCGGCCTTAGCTCAGCATCCGCCCCACGCCCCCGCCCCATTTTCCTTCTTGTGCTTGCCTTTTGCCCAATCTCGGCCGAATGCCCGTCTACTGGCGGCAGGCACCCCCGCCTGCGGACCCAGGCTGGATCGCCCTCTCCTGCGCACTTTGGAGGTTCTGCTTTGCCGGGCCGTCGGCCTAGGCCAAAGGCCTCCCTCCCTCTATTGCGGGGGGGGGAGGAAGATAACCCGGCCCCCTGTGTGCGACCGGCGGTGGGCCCCGCGTTTAAGTGGAAGCACCGTGGTTTCCCGCCTCTGTATGAAGAGACCCCGGCGGAAAGGCGTTTGGCGTCACCGTTGCCGCCCGTCACGTGCAGTGGGCGGCCCCGGACTATATAGCCTTGTCTTTTGGATGGGAAGCCTTATTTTCTTTTTCGATAAACTTAAATTCATAAATAATTCAAATGGAGTCAAAATTTGGTGATTCAAATTTTGGTGACTCCATAAATCATATTCTATTTAATGGCCCGGTGAACATTTTACTATGCTTGGTTTCCGGCTCCATTGAAATAGGTCATTTATCCACAAAGTCAATTCAAAAATCCATATTATATTCATTCCAACTCCAAATCCAATGAAACCAATTTCTAAATGTTTATAAAATCTTCGTTTAAGGGCTACTTTAACTCATTTTTATAAAAAGGCATTCGACAACTTGCGATCCATTAAACCCTTATATCCTTCATATTGAAATGTTCCAAAATCCACTTGTCCAATACCATTGAGATCACTTTTGTCATTCCTCATATGACCAGGGTATCCTAGAAAATTCCAACTCTATTTTAGAGCACTTTTATTTTTGCCTTGTTGTCTGCTTATTTGATTGCTTACGGCGTTAGTTGGGAAAAGAGTACTTGGGAAGGACCGGAATATTTCAAGACTCTAATGAACCGGGCAAGCAGCCCTTTAACCATGTTTGAGAAACCCTTTTGGTGCATGTCATATAGCACTTTATTATCAATGCATCAGATCATGATGAGGTGGTGACCACTTTGGTTGTTGCCTTTGTTACTTTCCTATTGAAACTTGCATCAACAATTACCTTCCTATAGGGTTATGCGGGTGGGAGTAGATAGGATGTTAGTAGTGCTCAAAATGGAATGGGAATATACATGGTGATGGATACAAAGTGTTTCAAAGACTTTTGGAAAACCCCGTGGGTCCACTTATGCCCGAGGAGATGTTGATTTGGGTAACCACTTGATGATGAAGTGGTGTACCAAGGCAAGGTGTGTTGTTTTCAAAATGGATTGGTTTAAGTTCGACCGTTATTACAACCTTAATGGCCACCACTCTACCCTTATGGTAAAGGGCATTATTGATTACCTAGGCGATACTAGCATGGTGCCCGCATTAATGTGCGGGGGTTGAGGTCCTCTCGGGCAGTGTGCTTGGATGGCGGACATTTTTCAAGGGCACCGACACGTTGGTACCCGTGCGTTTGCGTGATGAATATGGGGGGCTCCACAATATTAAGATGTGAAATGTTGGGCCGGGAATCAGTGACTCTATGTTAGTGTCGTCTAGGGAAAGATAGTGATCGTGCCCGGTGCGGGGTCCGGTCGTGGAACCGGAAGTTCCCGGATCTTGTGGGTAAAGTGTGCAACCTCTGAGTGTCAAACTATTGAATAGCCGTGTCCATGGTGGACGGTTGGGTAACGCTCTTGGGCTCGTCCACATGTTTATGAAACCTGGTGGTGTGTATGGACAAGTGGGAAGAATTACTTGGATCATGTCAAAGGACTTGACATGATGATTAAGATGGGTTGTTTCCAACTCTATTTATGTTGATATTTTCTGTCCTCGGGGTTACTTGAATTCTCATGATGCGTTTTTGCAAGTTTTGAACATGTCATAGCACTCAAAACTAGCTTTCATAAAAATTTACCTATATCATGCATCATTGCACCTTGAACCAAAACATGGGTTGCTTGCGGTACATTAGTACTCATTGGCTTGCCGGTTATTTTATTGGCGGGCATGAAAGAATATGATATGATGAAGAATACTTGTGACAAAATCGAGCTAGGACACTTCCCGTCGAATGCGAGGGTTAAGGCGGATGGATTCCAACTATCGGCGAAATTTCGTTGTGATGTTATACTCGGACTTGACCATAATGGTCCTACTTGTTGTCTGGTATGTATGGATGTAAGACTCTTGTTATTCACTTACGTGTTCGGTGAACATTGATCTCGGGATCCTTTGCCGTGCATTGATGTACAATTATTAGGGGGTCCCCACAGGCTATTCGAGCCAAGTTGATTGTAGGAAGCCTTAGAATTTTCAAACAAATAAAATATCTATACTTCTCTTCCCTTCTAAGTTTTTAAAACTAGGATATATTTTCCTTATTGATCTCTTCCCCTTCAAATTTTTGAAATGGTGCTAGCACCCTTAAGCCCACACCCTGGATTCCGTAACCCTCATGGATAACCTAGAAGGAAGATGCCTTGCCGACATTCCTCACACCTTAAACAGAAGTTTGGCGACCCACGACAAGGCGATACCACGAAGACACCTTTGGGAAAGGACATCAAGACCACGAAGATGGTGACACCCTTGACATTGCCGAGGATGATGCAACCTTGTCCCTCGATGATCGGGGCATAAGATATGCAAGATCATGATATACATCCTAGTAGACAACTTGTCCCTATCGGTTGTTTAACCGGTGGATGAGAACCTCGCCATTTGGTCCGCCTCACTATTGGCGGGGAAAATGGTTCTCTTCATCCCCGCTCTTGGTATCGATGTTTCATCAACATAACCGACATGTTGGACCACTACTATGCCTTGCTAATGTCATTGCATAAGGATTGCCTACTTGGTACCCTCGGCCCTTAGAAGGAAAGGGTCATCATGATTAAAAGACAAGCGAAAACCGAGTCAATGCCAACTAGGAGGGCCTTCACCCGTCGACTCATCGGTGAAAGTTGATAAAGTTATTGGGACCAACTCGGATCGTTTCATCGAACAACTACAAAGAGACATAGCGACACCAAGGAAAACTCAAGCGCACGAGACACAAAACCTTCTGGTCCGAGAACCCCTAGGGTAGGATGGTCGTGTACCCCTAAGCCGATCGGTCCTTATGATGGTTTGAATAGAACCATGCTTGCGTGTTGCTTGTGTTTTGATATCGATCGTGCTTTTGCGGTAACAAGTGGACTATATCACCTTCCTTACCTTGCTTCTCTTGTTTGGCCCTTTTTTTTTTGTTTTGCACTTGGCTATAGAACTGTGTGGTTTCCGGCGGATGTCATAGTGTGGGACTTAGTTGGAAAGCGTCTTGTGGTGAGAGGGGTTGGCGGAATCGAGAGGCCTTAACACGACGGGATTTAGAAACGGGCCCGGAAACATCATCGGTAAAAACCCTACATCTTTTTGAGTCTAGGTCTCATTATCATCACGAGGTCGGTGGCGGCTCTCCTCTTTGTGTCTAGCCCTAAGATTGTTTCTTCTTGCTTGTAGCTTGTCCCTCTTTGGGGGCCCTACCCCTCCTTATATATGTTGAAGAAGCGGGTTACATGAAGTCCTTGGACTTAAGACTTAACTTTCTAACTTATCTTCATGGGCTTCTTAACATCTTGGGCTTCATAACATCTGGGCTTCATAACCCACGACAACCCATTATCACTTTTGCGGTTTTTGTTGCGGTTTAACATTTTTCGGTTTACCACCCCGGGTTTACCTCTGTCTTAACCATCTGTCTTGACTCTCTGTCTTAACTCTCCGGGTTTACCATCCTGGTTTACCAAGTCCAGGTTTACAACTCGGTCGGGTCATACCCGGGTATATCCCGATATTAGAGTTTAATTTGGATTTATCCATTTAAACTTATCCTTAACATCTTTCAATCCTTGTGATTTCCTTCTAGAAAATCCGGTCAATAGGCCACTTCATAATCAATTTCGACATTTGTTTGTCCGAGAAATATTGTGAAGAATAACTTCTTTGACTCAGCTCCCAATGCTTAACAAAAATATTGGGCTTCGGGACCCGATCCTAAGTCACACCGATCTAGCATGTAACATCATATCACTGCGGCCTCAGCACGGTATTCCCAGTTATCGCCTTACCATGGCCGGGACCGTTTGCGTCTTTTGGCTCACGTATATGATAGTGTCGCTAGCATCCATATGACAAAGAACCGGGCCGACATGGCTAGTCGTGAACCAAAGGCGCTAACCTATGGGAGACGGCATACATGAATCACATCGAGCATGTCGGTCATCAACGTATGTATTCGGGCTGTAGCTGGGCTATGAGGACTCGGTGTCCCGGCTGTAGCGAGCTGGCAGGACTCCGAATACCACCGTACATTTCCCGAAGACAGGACATAGGAGCGAAGTGAAACACATGCCGCAGATCAAGTGTCCAGCGGTAGTCTTGGGCTAGCGAGGACTCCGTGAGCCGGTCTGCGGACTACTATCGCTCGGAGCCGAGACTACATTTCCCCATAAGAGAGCTGCCAAGGATAAACAACTAGTTTGTCGGATCCCACATACCAAGCATTTCAAACATACACACAATATGATCAATATGTGTAGATACAACATGGCATCACAACATAACTCTCGACTCAAAATATTATTCATTAGGCTCAGAAGGCGAGATATTACAAACATGGGTCTCATGACCCAACACTTCGAAACATACAAGTCAAGCACAAGCGGAAGCTAAACATATGCGAGTACGAGACAACTATAAATGAAAAAGGCTGAGAAGCGACTATCTACCGAGATCTGCCGAGGCACAAGATCGTAGCTGAGGTAACAAGCTAAGCGTCGAAGTCAAGCGGAACTACTAGCGAGGCTAGCGTCTCTGCAAAAACATAGAATAGGCAAACGTGAGTACAATTGTACTCAGCAAGACTTATCAGAACTAACTACATATGCATCATTATCAAAAGGGGGTGGTGGAGTTTGGTGCAGCAAGCCAGCTTTGACTCGGTGGCTATCTGAACTACATTTGCAAGTAACTCTTTTGAGGTGGCGCTGCAGTCCACACATTCACCATGGAAATACACCACTATGGACCTGCTCCGTCTCCCTCTGAGCGCCATCCATAGCACTCACGCTTATCTTGCGCATTTTAGAGTATCCACTTTCACTTGTCTATGGCTGGTATAGACCGAAGTCCTTCTCCATGGACACGGCTATTCGAATAGATCATATTAAACCCTGCGGTGTACTTCTTCACACGCTCTACGCCACTTATCGCCTATACCGTCATGTACCTCGGCAACCTTCAAGCGGAAGCGAGGCGAGTCGGCCACGACCGACTAACCACAAGTCTCGTCGGGTTTATAGCCTATTGGGTTCCATCCGAAGGAGATCCGGCGGGTGTCGCTCCGCTAAGCGATGTGAGCAGGGTTCCCAAGCCACAGGGTGCCACTTGGTACGTGCCACTTGTGCCTAGTCATCCCAAGCCCACATGCAGGGTGCCACTTGGTAGACTACTAACACTACCTACAAACACGAAACTAGTTGCAACTCCGGGCGAGATCAAGTTGATTAATAAGTCGAGAGGGTGGATTAGGAACC
>JAHIAM010011066.1:0-14091 GCA_021605205.1 Aegilops longissima
TCAAACAATTTTGAATTTTTACCACTGGTAAATATGATCACTAGTGATCAGTAAAAAAAGAATCAAATAAAAATCTATTTTTAAACTCCCGGAATAAGCAAAACAAGCTTTAATTCAAATCTGATCTAACTCAATTTTATAAATCCAAACATAGACAAATTATATATTTTGGAAACTACAAGAAAATTGTGATCTAGCATAAAAGAATCAGCATCATTGGACTTCTAGATCAAAAGTTATAAGCTAAACAAGAACGGAACTAAATCTGTTACGGAAATAAATCTGAAAACAGCGGAGTTACCTGTCGTGAGCAGAGATGGCAGGAAGGAGGCGCGATGTGGAGGCTGCTCGGCGAGGCGAGTCGCTTGGCGAGGTGGGGTGGCGGAGGAGGAGTTGGCGCTTGGGAGGTTCGGAGGCTCTGGTGGCGTTCTAGGCAGGAAAAGGAGGGCGGTGGCGAAGGCTACAGGGGGAGGCGTGGTGATGGGAAAAATGGAGCGAGGAGAGGAGGGGTTTTATAGGCGGTCTCGGGAGGCTGGGATGGAAAAGCGAGGGAGATCGGGAAGGTGGGTTCTGTCTCCATGGATATGGAAAGCTTCGTAACGTGAGAGGAAACAGAGGAAGGAGATGATCTCTTGTTGGGCTAGAATAGGAAAGTGCTTAATGGGCCAGGTTTTCCTAATAAAAGCGATTCCATTCCTATTTTAAAATTAGGAAACTAAAACAATAAAAGGAAATCAAATCAATTGAATAAAGAGTTTTTATATACTAAAATTATCAGAAAAATAAAATGTAGATGATGAGCATTATTCCGGCCAAAATAAAAACTTAAAAAATGTTTTCAGAAAATCCCTAAAGGCTTTATTTCTTTTTGCAAATAATTTTTAAATAAAAACTTTGGTTTTCTTGGCTCAAATATTTTCAAAAATGCCCCTGATTTTGGAGGTCATTTTCCTCCGCTCTTTCTTGCTTGCAAGAATTTATTTTCGAGTATTTCTGGGAAGAAAATAGAAGCAAGTGCAAATATTTGAAAGAATTAAATTGCAAAACTCCGTTCAAATTCTTTATAGTTGAAGAAGTCATGTCATCTTCTCTCATTGATTTTAATAGGATGAATTTGAATTTACGGAGAAGGAAAGTCATTTTATTCCTCTCTTTCAAAGTTTTGAAAAGGTTCAAATTTCACTCAAGTTTAATTCACTCAAGCAAACAAACAAACAATTCAATTAATTATATTAACATTCCAAAATTTGGGATGTTACAAACCTACCACTTAAAATGAATCTGTCCTCGAGATTGAAGAAACTAACAAGAAAGGTTAGGGTTGGGGTCTTCTAGCAAATGTCTTGGTCGGAAAGGTGGGGTGCTACCACCTTAAAAACAAGGTCATGGTTCCAATAAACTCAGATATTTCCTCGGAGGGCTGACAATGTATGTCTCTTCACATATCTTACAATAGCTCCTTCATTAAAGCTCTTATTAAGCATAGAGTTTTCCTCAAAAGCTTGGGTGGTTCGTCAAAGTTGAAGTTAAATCAGTGGATCTTCTTAGTGATGGGTGTGTCCATTCTAAACAACTATCAAACACTTGGTGGTCTCAATTTATGGTTTTCTCCTGACGGGTCTGATTGAACCCCGTATAACCTCGTTTGAGCGTTTGCAATGGGGTTCCATCGTCCTACCATTTTATGGTTTTATGGCTTATCGGTCGACACTCTTTAAGTTTTCAAGGCTCTCGATTCCATCAACATATGATAGTTCATGATAGAAGTCTCCGGTATGGGCCAATCCATCCGTCTTGAATCATTACCATATAAATATCGAATCCGTATTTTAACACTTGGGCATACTCACAAGCATTAGAATTTCTCTTGTTCTCTACTAGTTTAAAATCCATGGTTTCCATGCCAAACAAAATATCTATCGTTACTTCACCACTCTCAGGTTTTGCGTAACCTCCTCTGAAGCGTGGTGATTGGATCGATTCTTCCAAATTTATTCCTTTATCAAGGTTACAACGGTTCCTTCTCAAAATCCGGGCCGTGGGTTTGGCCCACTTCAACACTATACTTTAACTCATCCTTGGGTAACTCTTTGTTACACCTCCTTAAATCGTAGTACTCTGTTTCTTCATACCATCATATCAAAAAAAACTCCAACTTATTTTGTCAGCTTCCTTCTATGGCCGTCATGAATAACACGTTTCTTTCTTCATTGATCCTGTGGCTTTATGAGTACTATGACCAAAAAAGTGCAAAGTTTATCCATAAAATCTCATTAATCTCATATCAATCTTTCATTACATCCTTAACCATTTTAATAAATCCAAATTCCAAAAAGTACTTGTTACAAATGCTCCCCCATGATTTGGTATGGTGGACATTACTTCCACTTTATTTTTTATCCTCCTCGAGGTTCTTGATCCCTGGAATTGGCGACATAGCCTTGAAATCTTCAATCTTCTTTCATCATGGTGGTCTTGAGCTTCACCTTCATCATCTCTGCATGCACGCTTAGGTATTCCGAGTATAAGTCTTGCTTCAAGTATTTCTCCGATCGGGTATGGCTTCCATGGATGCTTCCGCAGCCGAAGGGTTGCTTTTCACGTGAAATGAAAAATCTGCCCCATCATTTTGGGCAAACTCCTTTCAAATGGTGGAGGTGTACCTCCACATAAAAGTTCCCTCCCTTATGCATGAAGGGTAGCCTTTGTAACCATCTCCTTGGTGAATATGCTTCATCATGTCCTTGGGATTTTGGGTAATCATGATCACTTGTCGGGGTCATGATCGTTTGGGCCCTTAAGGAAAGACTCATAAAGGGTCATCTGGTTGTAAAACAAAATGTGCTCGAATAAGGTGCATATCTCTGGGGCACAATTCATATCAAAACTTCAAACTCAATTTCCAATTTCCTTTTATGCATCACCTCACTTTCTTCCATGTTCATCAAGAATATAAATTTCCAAGATAAAAACCTCCTTAGCCTTTCAGTGACATTACAACTTTTTGAGTCATGAACTATTACAGTCTCGAGTAATCTATTACATAACTCAACTCATTGAGCTCATGAAAAAGAAATTTTTCTCTACTCTTATTATCCATATCAAAATTCCAACTCTCAACTCCAGCTTTCATCTTGTCGGGACATTTAATAGCATAATGTCCGCCTCCTTTGGCCAAATGACGACATGTCGGGGTTCTTTGTGACTATCCGGATCCTTGGATTCTTGGCTCCTTTCACGGACATTTACTAGCGTAATGACCTAAATCCTTGCATCTTAACAAGTGATATGACTTAGGTCCTTCTCTGCAAAATTCGTTGTTCTCGGTTGTCTTCTCTTTGGATTTAGGGTAATGCTCGAGTTTCTATCTCCCGGGGTCAAACTTCATCTTTGGAAAATATCCGGATACTCTTTTCTTCCCTTGGGGCAATCTGGAAAAATGTCCTTCTTCTCCAATGAATAGGGCATTGGGTAAAATCTGTGAGGGCCTTCTCCATCAAGGTCTTCAACACTTTCATTCATCTCGTTCTTTTCTTCTGGGGCTTCTTTCATTCTTTCTTTACGCTCTGAATAGTTTGTGCATGGGGTAAATGTGACCTGCCGGGTTGGGTGGTTCCTTCCACAGAAACAAGTCACCAACTAGTTGGGCATTCCTCGGTGGGTGTTCTTCCTCCTGAGGGCATCTATCCTTGTGTTCCTCCCGGGTGTGTCCTATTTCTCTAAATCTTGGGCCAAAGGTCTCGGGTTATCATAGTGCTTCGGATGAGGCGTGATCTCCAAAGGTCTTCTTGAATTCCTCCCAAGTTCTTGCTCCATTAAATCCTGTTGGCTTGATGCATGTTCCACGGTTGCATTTTGAAAAATCTTGAAGGCGTATTGGACCTCATACTTCCTTGAAACCAAATTGCTCCGATGTTTTCCATGTTGCATCCATAGCTGCCTCGGCTGAGTCTTGATCAAAGAATATCAGTCCAACTTCATTCATCATCTATGGGTTCAAAAGGGGATGAGATATGAGAGGTGGGGAGATATAACACAATACAAACAATAGTTTTTGAAGAAACAAGTTTTACTTTGGGTGGAAAACATCAAACAAATGAACTCACAAACCATTATCTAAGTAAGTTAAAGGTTTGGTCTTCTAAAGTCTAATAATTCTTGAGATCTTTTCAAGTCTTGGTCTTCAATGTTCTAGCTTCTAATACATGGTGAAATCCTCTTTACTCGAAGGCCCATGTTCTCCTATCAAATCCTTCTTGGGCGTCTTGTTGATTGGGTGATCAAAGGATAAGGGTATATTCTAACTATTTGAGGTGAGAGGTCTATTTGATAAAATAAAAAGATGAAAATAAAGTCTTTTTGTAAATAAAGTTTTTGAATATCGTCCTAGGGCTTTGATGTCTAGGGTCACGTCCTGTCAACATGTGTCGATACCATTTCATGGCGACCCGACCTCGCATCAAGCCTCGTGTTTCTATGCCATCCCGATCATATCGGCTACGTACATCAATGTATATATCAAAGTGCAATCACATATAAATAAGTAAAATATATACCTCATAATACTCGTGAAACAAACAAGCGGGTGGAGTCCCATCAACGCCATCGGCGGTTGAGTGTAACCGTAACCTGTTAACTCTTACTCGTCGAAAAATATCGCAACATGATACGTTGCAGCCGTGAAATCGAATTGAATGTCCCAAGATCACAATAAGAAAACAGATGATAAACTATACTTATGCGGTATGGCTTTGTGGCCTTCGGTTTTGTTTGGTAAAAGCTGGTTTTATTTTCCCTACATCAAAGGAATAAATGGAGTCTGCTATGGAGTTTTCTATCATGACATGGTTCCGAACCGATGTCTCATAGCAAATCATCATAGTTTGCCCACAATTAAGTTATCATCCGGTGTTGGAGTTAAGATAGATCCAGTCGGATGCTCAAATTGTCCGTAAGGGACCGGCTAATCGATTAGTTTAAACCCTCTGGGGGTTTGTACACTTTACCCAAGATTCGATCCCTCTTTTTCGTTCTCGCACGGGGTGTTTGAGAACAAGGGGCCATGGTCTTCGAAGAGTTCCTCGACCCTTTCGGGTGCTCATCCAATCCCTAGTAGTTCTACATCCTAGCCCGCCCAGTCACAACTAAGGTCAACCAAGGAGCCCATATGACTTGCGGTTGCGGGTAAGCTTCGGGCATGAAGTATTCTTCCGTCTCTTTGAGCAGGTGAAGCTTTCCAAGATGTCATGGCGCTTCTCCATGCATCCCGGCCAACCTTTGGTTTCTCGGTGCCGTCAACCATCCTTCACCCATAGGTGTATTGAATTCTTGTCTAGTCTTGAAGTCTTGAGGCCTTGAAATGTCCTTGCAGATTCCATCATGGAGTTATCGTCATTGGCGTAGATCCTCCATTCTCACCACTCCGAGCACTCATACCAACCCGTCTACAATAGCGTAGCATTAAAATAAATAACGTCCGGGCTTGGTAACAGGGGTGGGTTCCTACCTCATGCATACTACTCAACTACAAGGATTCAATATCACTCTTTGGAGGTTGTTGCAAAGATGCCACTAAATGCAATAAAACATAGGTATGAAAGCATGGTCAAAGTGAACTTGCACGGTGATGTTGACGAAGAAGAATTATCGTTCTCAAGAAATAACGATAGACTACTCGTCACTCTCGATGAAATCTATATAACAAACATATCATTCACATAAGCACTCACTAACAATCAAAACAAAGAGGGCGAATAAGAATCGAAGGAACTTCAAATAAAACTAGAGTCTTCTTCTACAACATTCACAAAAATAGTTTTGTCTAACGGAAAATAAAACACTAAAATAACAGAGAATAAAATATAAATTTAGTTAAGACAAAATAAAGTATTTTTTCATAAAGCTATTTTGAAAGTATTTTCAATTGGGAGTTAAAACAGTAGAAATCCATTGCAAGTTATTAGCGAACTTGAATTGATTTCACGATAACAAAATAAAAATAAATATAAAAACTTGTTGAACACCTACTGTTTAACTAATAGAAACCAAACATAAACTTTCTGAAATATAAAATAAAATAATTTAAAAACAACTATAGAAAAAGAAGTAGCTATAATTGAATAGAACTAAAACAAATTTGTTTTACATGAAACAATAAGCTAAAATACTCAAACAATTTTGAAGTTTTACCACTGGTAAATATGATCACTAGTGATCAGTAGAAAAAGAATCAAATAAAAATCTATTTTTAAACTCCCGGAATAAGCAAAACAAGCTTTAATTCAAATCTGATCTAACTCAATTTTCTAAATCCAAACATAGACAAATTATATATTTTTGGAAACTACAAGAAAATTGTGATCTAACATAAAAGAATCAGCATCATTGGACTTCTAGATCAAAAGTTATAAGCTAAACAAAGCGGAACTAAATCTGTTCGGAAATAAATCTGAAAACAGCAGAGTTACCTGTCGTGAGGCAGAGATGGCAGGAAGGAGATGGCGATGTGGAGGCTGCTCCGGGCGAGTCGCTGGCGAGGTGGGGTGGCGGAGGAGGGTGGCGCTTGGGAGGTTCGGAGAGCTCTGGTGGCGTTCTAGGCAGGAAAAGGAGGGCGGTGGCGAGAAGGCTACAGGCAGGGAGGCGTGGTGATGGGAAAAATGGAGCGAGGAGAGGAGGGGTTTATAGGCGGTCTCGGGAGGCGCTGGGATGGAAAAGCGAGGGAGATCGGGAAGGTGGAGTTTCTGCCTCCATGGATATGGAAAGCTTCTGTAGGGAGGAAGCAGAGGAAGGAGATGATCTCTTGTTGGGCTAGAATAGAAAAGTGCTTAATGGGCCGGTTTTCCTAATAAAAGCGATTCCATTCCTATTTTAAAATTAGGAAACTAAAACAATAAAAGAAACCAAATCAATTGAATAAAGTTTTATATACTAAAATTATCAGAAAAATAAAATGTAGATGATGAGCATTATTCCAGCCAAAATAAAAAGTTAAAAAATGTTTTCAGAAAATCCTAAAGGCTTTATTTCTTTTTGCAAATAATTTTAAATAAAAACTTTGGTTTTCTTGGCTCAAATATTTTCAAAAATGCCCTGATTTTGGAGGTCATTTTCCTCCGCTCTTTCTTGCTTGCAATTTATTTTCAGAGGTATTTCTGGGAAGAAAAATAGAAGCAAGTGCAAATATTTGAAAGAATTAAATTGCAAAACTCCGTTCAAATTCTTTATAGTTGAAGAAGTCATGTCATCTTCTCTCATTGATTTTAATAGGATGAATTTGAATTTCGGAGGAAGGGAAAGTCATTTATTCCTCTCTTTCAAAAGTTTTGAAAAGGTTCAAATTTCACTCAAGTTTAATTCACTCAAGCAAACAAACAAACAATTCAATTAATTATATTAACATTCCAAAATTTGGGATGTTACAAACCTACACTTAAAATGAATCTAGTCCTCGAGATTGAGAGAAACTAACAAGAAAGGTTAGGGTTGGGGTCTTCTAGCAAATGTCTTGGTCGGAAAAGTGAGGTGCTACCACTTAAAACAAGGTCATGGTTCCAATAAACTCAGATATTTCCTGCGATCTGACAATGTATGTCTCTTCACATATCTTACAATAGCTCCTTCATTAAAGCTCTTCATCGGAAGCATAGAGTTTTCCTCAAAAGCTTGGGTGGGTTCGTCAAAGTTGAAGTTAAATCAGTTGGATCTTCTTAGCTGATGGGTTGTGTCCATTCTAAACAACTATCAAACACTCATGGTGGTCTACAATTTATGGTTTTTCTCCTGCAAGCAGTGCAGATTGAACCTCACGTATAACCTCGTTTGTATGATTTGCTGTAATGGGGTTCCATCGTCCTACCATTTATGGTTTTATGGCTTATCGCGTCGACACTCTTCTAAGTTTTTCAAGGCTCACTATCCATCAACATATGATAGTTCATGATAGAAGTCTCGGTATGAGGCCAATCCATCCCGTACTTGAATCATTACCATATGTAAATATCGAATCCGTATTTAACACTTGGGCATACTCACAAGCATTGCAGAATTTCTCTTGTTCTCAACGGGTTAAGTATAAATCCATGGTTTGCATGCCAACAAAATATCTATCGTTACTTCACCACTCTCGGTTTTTGTAACCTCCCTCTGAAATAAGCTGATTGGATCGATTCTTCCAAATTTATTCCTTTATCAAAGTTACAGCGTTCCTTCTCAAAATCCACGGACATGGGTTATGGCCTTCAACACTAGTTTCTTTATCATCCTTGGTAACTCTCTTGTTACACTCCTTAAATCGATGGTACTCTGTTTCTTCATACCATCATATCAAAACAAAACAACAATTTTGACTTCCTTCTATGGTCATGAATAACACGTTTCTTTCTTCATTGATCACGTGGCTTTATAGAGTACTATGACCAAAAGAAGTGCACAAGTTTATCCATAAAATCTCATTAATCTCATATCAATCTTTCATTACATCCTTAACCATTTAGTAAATCAAATTCAAAAGTACTACTTACAAATGCTGCCACCCATGATTTGGTATGGTGGACATTACTTCCACTTTATTTATTTATCCTCCTCGAGGATTCTTGATCCACTGAATTGTCGACATGAGCCTTGAAATCTTCAATCTTCTGTTTCATCATGGTGGTCTTGAGCTTCTTCACCTATCATCTCATGCGCCTTGGTATTCCTGAGTATAGCAGTCTTGCTAAGTATTTCTCGATCTGGTGATGGCCCATGGATGCTTCACGAACAGCGAAAAGTTGCTTGTTAGCACCGTGAAATGAAAAATCTGCCCCATCATCATTTGGGCAAACTCCTTTCAAATGGTGGAGTGTACCTCCACATACCAAGTTCCACTCCCTTATGCATGAAGGTAGCCTTTGTAGTGCATCTCCTTCAAGGTGAATATGCTTCATCATGTCCTTGAGGATTTGGGTAATCATGATCACTTTCGAGTCATGATGGTTTCGAGGCCCTTAAGAACTCATAAAGGGTGCGTCATCTGCATTGTAAAACAATGTGCTCGAATAAGGTGCATATCTCTGAGGCACACATTCATATCAAAACTTCAAACTCAATTTCCAATTTCTGTTTATGCATCACAACTCACTTTCTTCCATGTTCATCAGAATATAAATTTCCAAGATAAAATATGACAACTCCTTAGCCTTTCACATGTGACATTACAACTTTATTGAGTCATGAACTATTACAGTCTCGGAGTAATCTACATAACTCAACTCATTGAGCTCATGAAAAAATTGCTTTCTACTACTCTTATTATCCATATCAAAATTCCAACTACTCAACTCACTTTCATCTTGTCGGGACATTTAATAGCATAATGTCCTGCCTCCTCTTGTGAAACAAATGACTTCCATATCGGGGGCTTCTTTGTGACTATCGGACTCCTTGGATTCTTGCTTCTTTCTGGACATTTACTAGCGTAATGACCTAAATCCTTGCATCTGTAACAAGTGATATGACTTAGGTCCTTCTGCAAAAGTTGCGTTGTTCTCGGATTGTCTTCTCTTCTGGATTTCTTCTGTAATGCTCGAGTTTCTATCTCCGGGGTCAAACTTCACTTACGCGTCGGAAAATATCCGGATACTCTTTTCTTCCTTGGGCAATCTTGAAAAATGTCCTTCTTCTCCACATGAATAGAGGCATTGGGTAAAATCTGTTGAGGCCTTCTCCATCAAGGTCTTCAACACTTTCATTCATCATTGGTTCTTTCGTAACCTAGGAGGCTTCTTTCATTCTTTCTTTACTGCTCTGAATAGTTTGTGGCATGGGGTAAATGTGACCTTGCCGGGTAATGGGTGGTTCCTTCACACAGAAACAAGTCACGACTAGTTGGGCATTCCTCATTGGTGTTCTTCCTCACAATGAGGGCATCTATCCTTGTGTTCCTCTGGGTGTGTCCTATTTCTCCATAAATCTTAGGGCACATTCCTGGGTTATCATAGTGCTTCGGATGAGGCGTGATCTCAAGGTCTTCTTGAATTCCTCCCAAGTTCTTGCTCCATTAAATCCTGTATGGCTTGGTGCATGTTCCAGTTCTTGACACTTACATAAAATCTTGAAGAGCGTATTGGACCTCATACTTCCTTGAAACCAAATTGCTCGAAGTGTTTTCCATGTTCGCATCCATAGCTACCTCTAAGTGAGTCTTGATCCGAATATCAGTCCAACTTCATTCATCATCTATGGGGTTCAAAAGTTTTGGGATGAGATATGAGAGAGGTGGGGAGATATACACACTGAGACAATAGTTTTTGAAGAAACAAGTTTTACTTTGTGGCTGTGAAAAACATCAAATGACAGCTCACAACCATCGTATCTAACGTAAGTGTATAACGAGTTTGGTCTTCTAAAGTCTAATAATTCTTGAGATCTTTTCAAGTCTTGAGTCTTCAACATTCTAGCTTCTAATACATGGTGAAATCCTCTTTACTCTGAAGGGCCATCAGTTCTCGATATCAAATCCTTCTTGGGCGTCTTGATTGATCCTCCGGGTGATCAAAGGATAAGGGGTATTCTAACTATTTGAGGTGAGAGGTCTATTTGATAAAATCGAGAAAGATGAAAGTAAGAGTCTTTTTTAAATAAAGTTTTGAGATATCTGTCCTAGGGCTTTCCGATGTCTAGGGTCATGTCCCTGTCAACATGTGCGATACCATTTACTGTAGCGACCCGACCTCGAAGATCAAGCCTCTGTGTTTCTATGCCATCCACGGATGGTATCTTTGGCACACATTACATCAATGTATATATCAAAGTGCAATCACATTCATAAATAACGTAATGATATATACCTCATAATACTCAGTGAAACAAACAAGCGGTGTGGAGTCCCATCAGCGCCATCGGGAGTTGAGTGTGAACCGTAACCACTGTCGTAACTCTTACAAATGAAATATACGCAACATGATACGTTGCAGCCGGTATGCGTCGATTACATTGAATGTAAGCAAGATCACAATAAAAACAGATGATAAACTATACTATATGCAGATGGCTTTGGCTCTGTAACTGAGTTTTGTTTGCGTAAAAGCTGGTTTTACCCTACATCAAAGGAATAAATGGAGTCTGTATGGAGTTTTCTATCATGACATGGTTCCGCCAACCGATGTCTCATAGCCCAACATCATCATAGTTTGCCCACATTAAGTTATCGATCCGGTGTTGAGAGTTAAGATAGATCCAGTCGGATGCTCAAATTGTCCGTGCAAGGGACGGCTAATCGATTAGTTTAAACCCTCTGAGGTTTGTACACTTTACATGAATTGATCCCTCTTTTACGTTCTCTTGCAGGTGTTTGAGAACAAGATGACGAAACATGGTCTTCGAAGAGTTCCTCGACCCTTTGTCGGTGCTCATCAATCCTCCGTAGTTCTACATACGCTAGCTGCGTCCCAGCAGTCACAACTAAGGTCAACAAAGCGAGCCCATAGTGACTTGCGGTTGCAGGTAGCTTCGGGCATGAAGTATTCTTCCGTCTCTTTGAGTCTGGGTGAAGCTTTCCTTAAGATGTCATGGCGCTTCTCCATGCATCCCGGCCAACCACTGTTTTCTCGGTGCCCGTCAACCATCCTTCACCCGGTAGTGTGTATTGAATTCTTGTCTCGAGTCTTGAAGTCTTGAGGCCTTGAAGATCAGTCCTTGATTCCATCATGGAGTTATCGTCATTGGCGTAGATCCTCCATTCTCACACCACTCGAGCACTCATACCAAACCCGTCTACAATAGCGTAGCATTAAAATAAATAACGTCCGGGCTTGGTAACAGGGTGATGGGTTCCTACCTCATGCATACTACTCAACTACAAGTTCAATATCACTCTTTGGAGGTTGTTGCAAAGATGCCACTAAATGCAATAAAACATAGGTATGAAAGCATGGTCAAAGTGAACTTGCTGGTGATGTTGACAAAGAAGAATTATCGTTCTCAAGAAATAACTTGATAGACTACTCGTCACTCTCGATGAAATCTATATAACAAACATATCATTCACATAAGCACTCGCACTAACAATCAAAACAAAGAGGAAGCGAATAAGAATCGAAGGAACTTCAAATAAAACTAGAGTCTTCTTCTACAACATTCACAAAATAGTTTTGTCTAACAGAAAATAAAACACTAAAATAACAGAGAATAAAATATAAATTTAGTTAAGACAAAATAAAGTATTTTTTTTCATAAAGCTATTTTGAAAGTATTTTCAATTGGGAGTTAAAACAGTAGAAATCCATTGCAAGTTATTAGCGAACTTGAATTGATTTCACGATAACAAAATAAAATAAATATAAAAACTTGTTGAACACCTACTGTTTAACTAATAGAAACCAAACATAAACTTTCTGAAATATAAAATAAAATAATTTAAAACAACTATAGAAAAAAGTAGCTATAATTGAATAGAACTAAAACAGAATTTGTTTTACATGAAACAATAAGCTAAAATACTCAAACAATTTTGAAGTTTTACCACTGGTAAATATGATCACTAGTGATCAGTGAAAAAAGAATCAAATAAAAATCTATTTTAAACTCCCGGAATAAGCAAAACAAGCTTTAATTCAAATCTGATCTAACTCAATTTTATAAATCCAAACATAGACAAATTATATATTTTTGAAACTACAAGAAAATTGTGATCTAGCATAAAATCAGCATCATTCGACTTCTAGATCAAAAGTTATAAGCTAAACAAGCGGAACTCTGTTGCAGAAATAAATCTGAAAACAGCGGAGTTACTGTCGTGAGGCAGAGATGGCAGGAGGCAGGCGATGTGGAGGCTGCTCTGGCGAGGAGTGCTTGGCGAGGTGGGAGGTGGCGGAGGAGGTTGGCGCTTGGGGAGGTTCAGAGAGCTCTGGTGGCGTTCTAGGCAGAAAAGGAGGGCGGTGGCGAGAAGGCTACAGGCGGGGCGTGGTGATGGGAAAAATGAGCGAGGAGAGGGAGGTTTATAGGCGGTCTCGGGGCTGGGATGGAAAACGAGGGAGATCGGGAAGGTGGAGTTTCTGTCTCCATGGATATGGACTTACATAGCGTGAGAGGAAGCAGAGGAAGAGATGATCTCTTGTTGGGCTAGAATAGGAAAGTGCTTAATGGGCCAGTTTTTCCTAATAAAAGATTCCATTCCTATTTTAAAATTAGGAAACTAAAACAATAAAAAGAAATCAAATCAATTGAATAAAGAGTTTTTATATACTAAAATTATCAGAAAAATAAAATGTAGATGATGAGCATTCCACGGCAAAATAAAACTTAAAAAAAAAAATGTTTCAGAAAATCCTAAAGGCTTTATTTCTTTTTGCAAATAATTTTAAATAAAACTTTGGTTTTCTTGGCTCAAATATTTTCAAAAATGCCCCTGATTTTGGAGGTCATTTTCCTCCCTCTTTCTTGCTTGCAAAATTTATTTTGGGTATTTCTGGGAAGAAAAATAGAACAAGTGCAAATATTTGAAAGAATTAAATTGCAAAACTCCGTTCAAATTCTTTATAGTTGAAGAAGTCATGTCATCTTCTCTCATTGATTTTAATAGGATGAATTTGAATTTAGGAGAAGGGAAAGTCATTTTTTCCTCTCTTTCAAAAAGTTTTTGAAAAGGTTCAAATTTCACTCAAGTTTAATTCACCAAGCAAACAAACAAACAATTCAATTAATTATATTAACATTCCAAAATTTGGGATGTTACAAACCTACACTTAAAATGAATCTATCCTCGAGATTGAAGAAACTAACAAGAAAAGGTTAGGGTTGGGGTTTCTAGCAAATGTCTTGGGGAAAGGTCGGGGGTACCACACTTAAAAACAAGGTCATGGTTCCAATAAACTCAGATATTTCCTCTGGAGGGGACAATGTATGTCTCTTCACATATCTTACAATAGCTCCTTCATTAAAGCTCTTACTGGAAGCATGAGTTTTCCTCAAAAGCTTGGGTGGTTCGTCAAAGTTTAAGTTTCCAAAGGATCTTCTTAGCTGATGGGTTGTCCATTCTAAACAACTTCGAAACACTCATGGTGGTCTACAATTTATGGTTTTCTCCTGAAAGGGTTGGGTTGAACCTCACGTATA
>JAHIAM010011067.1:0-15645 GCA_021605205.1 Aegilops longissima
GACAATAACTAGGGTTTGATGTTGTGTTTGTGTGTCTTGACTAAGGTAGATAATGTATGAAAAAGACTTTTACGTCGTTGTGTTTTTTGGTTCTTTTATGCAGCGTATATGTGGGAATTTGTATATGTATGTGTATTTTATATCAATAACTCATACAATATATAAGTGTATAATTTTATTTTTGTTGTGACCACGGTCTATGTGAACTAGCATTTGTCATGCTTATATGTATGGTATGTGTTTGATAAACTACCGCATTTGATGTCGAACTTCTTTGTCAATAAAAAGCCTGCATTTTTTGTCTTTCAAATAAGCGATGCAGTGTACATGCAAACTGCATTGCTTTATGATACCTGCTTCTTTTTGCCAAAACAAAAGCAGCCTTTTTTCCTAAAGTTGCGTTTTGCAGTTGGTTTTTAGTGTTTGTCTGATAAGGTACATGGAAGTGCCCCCAATTTTAGTTGTCTATATATTTTGTATTGTTCTTATACGCCTTGTGTGCGTTAAGCGCGAGCCGAGCAAGGGGTGGGGAGGGGTGTGACCCCCCCATCCTCTGGAACCGAGGCTGGGCAGCCGTAGCATGCTTGGCGGCTGGCTTGCTGGCGCCGCATCTCTGTGAAATCCGTCATACCGTCGCCTGTCTATCTTAGGGGTGTGGCTCGGGGTTTCTTGGCGTCACCTTTGATGGAAAAACAGAATGTCCGCCTTTGCGCCTATCAACCAAGCGCCTGCGTGCGTTAGCGCATTGCTGGCGGGGTGGGGAGGGGTCGTGACCCCCTCCCATCCCTGCGAAGCAGCTTTGAAACAGCCGGGAGGCAGCGCCGCCATGCGTGGGGAGTCCGTCATACCCGTCGCCCCTGTCTATCTTAGGAGTGTGGCTCCGGGGTTTCTGGCATCCTTTTGATGGAAAAACAGAATGTCCGCTTTCGCTTTGTCAACAAAGCGCCTGCGTGCGTTAGCGCGAGCGGCGGGGGTGGGGAGGGGTCGTGACCCCCCTCCCATCCCTGCGAGCCGCTTAAATGGCCGGAGCGGTGGCGGCGGCTTGCCGCGCGCCGCATGCGTGGGTGAATCTTCATACCCGTCGCCCTTTGTCTATCTTAGGGGTGTGGCTCGGGGTTTTCAGCGTCCTTTTGATGGAAAAACAGAATTTCTGCCTGCGTACATCACCAAGCGCCTGCGTGCGTTAAGCGCGAGCCGGCGGGGGTGGGGAGGGGCGTGACCCCTCTCCATCCCCATGCGAGCGACTAAACAGCCGGAGCGGTGGCGGCGCGGCTTGCCGTGGCACCGCATGCTGTGGCGAGTCCGTCATTCCGTCGCCCCTGTCTATCTTAGGGGTGTGGCTCGGGGTTCTGTGCGTCCCTTTTGATGGAAAAACAGAATATCGCCTGCGCATGTCAACCAAGCACCTTGCATGCGTTAGCGAGGCCGAGCGGGGGTTGGGGAGGAGGTGTGACCCCCTCCCATCCTCTGCGAGCCGAGCTTGGACAGAGCAACGGACTAGGCGGCGGGTGGCTTGCCGATGCCGCATGCGTAGCGAGTCCGTCATCCGTCGCCCTTGTCTATCTTAGGGGTGTGGCTCCGGTGTTCAGCGTCCCTTTTGATGAAAAAACAGAATGTCCGCTGCGCTTTGTCAACCAAAGCGCCTTGCGTGCGTTAGCGTGAGGCGGCGAGGGGTGGGGAGGGATCGTGACCCCCTCATCCCCTGCGAGGCGAGCACAGAACAAGCCGGAGCGGCGGCGCGGCATGCAGCGGCGCCGCATCGTAAACGATCCGTCATACCCGTTGCCCCGGTCTATCTTAGGGGTGTGGCTCCGGAATTCTGTGCGTCCCTTTGATGGAAAAACAGAATGTCCGCTTTCGCATGTCAACCAAGCGCCTTGCATGCGTTAGCGCGAGCGCGAGGGTGGGGAGGGGTGTGACCCCCTCCCCATCCTGCGAGCGAGCTTTAAATAATTGGAGCGGCGGTGGCGTGCCTTGCTTGCGGCGCCCGCATGCGTGGCGATCCGTCACTCATCGCCCCTGTCTATCTTAGGGGTGTGGCTCGGGGTTTTACGCGTCCCTTTTGATGGAAAAACAGAATGTTACGCCTGCGCTGTCAACCAAGCGCCTTTGCATGCGTTAGCGGCTCGGCCTTGCAGGGGTGGGGAGGGGTGTGACCCCCTCCCCATCCTGCGAGCCGAGCACAAAGGCTGGAACGGGGCGGCGCTTGCAGCGGCGCCCATGCGTAAGGCAGTCCGTCATCCCGTCGCCCCTGTCTATCTTAGGGGTGTGTCTCGGGGTTTCTTGCGCGTCCTTTGATGGAAAAACAGAATGTCGCGCTTGCGCTCTCAACCAAGTGCCTGCGTGCGTTAGCGCGAGCTGAGCAAGGGGTGGGGAGGGAGTCGTGACCCCCTTCCACATCCCCTGCGAGGCCGAGCACAGAACAGCCGGAGCGGCGGCGGCTTGCAGCGGCTCCGCATCGTGGCGAATCCGTCACTTCGCCCCTGTCTATCTTAGGGGTGTGGCTCCGGGGTTTCTGCGCCTCCTTTTGATGGAAAAACAGAATGTCCGCTTGCGCTTGTCAACCAAGTGCCTTTGCGTGCGTGAGCACGAGGCCAGCAGGGGGTGGGGCGGGAGTCGTGACCCCTTCCCATCCCCTGCGAGGCCGTGCACGAAAGCCGGAGCGGCGGCGGCGCTGCGGCGCCGCATGCCTAAGCAATCCGTCCTCCGTCGCCCCTGTCTATCTTAGGGGTGTGGCTCCGGGGTTTAGCGCGTCCTTTGATGGAAAAACAAAATGTCCGCCTTCGTCTATCAACCAAGCGCCTTTGCATGCGTTAGCGAGGCCGAGGGAGTGGGGAGGGTCGTGACCCCCCCTATCCCCTGAGCGAGCACGAAACAGCCGGAGCGGCGGCGGCGGTTTGCAGCGGCGCCGCATGCGTCAAATGAATCCGTCATACCCGTCGCCGACTGTCTATCTTAGGGGTGTGGCTCCGGGGTTGTCGCGTCCTTTTGATGAAAAACAGAATGTCGCCTTGCGCTGTCAACCAAGTGCCTTGCATGCGTTAGCGAGGCGGCGAGGGGTGGGGTGGGGATCGTGACCCCTCCCCATCCCCTGCGAACCAGCTTAAACAGCCGGGCGGTGCAGCGTGGCTTGCAGCGGCGCCGCATGCGTAAACAAGTCCCATACCCGTCGCCCCTGTCTATCTTAGGGGTGTGGCTCCGGGGTTGCCAGCGTCCCGATGGAAAAACAGAATGTCGCTGCTGTCAACAAAGCGCTCTGCGTGCGTTAGCGTGAGCGGCGAGGGGTGGGGAGGGGTGTGACCCCCTCACCATCCTCCTGCAAGCCAGCTCGAAACAAGCGGACTAGCGGCCAGCGGCTTGCAGCGGTGCCGCATCGTAGCAGCAGATCCGTCTCCGTCGCCCCTGTCTATCTTAGGGGTGTGGCTCTGGGGTTCAGCGCATCCCTTTTGATGGAAAAACAGAATGTTACGCTTTTCTTTGTCAACCAAGCGCCTTGCATGCGTTAGCCGAGGCGGCGGGTGGGGAGGGGTGTGCCCCCCTCATCCTGCGAGGCCGAGCTCGAACGAGCGAGGCGAGCGGCGGCTTGCCTGGCGGCGCGCTTCATAAACCGATCCGTCATACCCGTCGCCCCTGTCTATCTTAGGGATGTGGCTTGGGGTTTGGCGTCCTTTGATGGAAAAACAGAATTTCCGCCTTTGCTCCATGTCAACCAAGCGCCTTTGCGTGCGTTAAGCGCGAGCCGAGCGGGGGTGGGGAGGGTCCTACCCCCTCCCATCCAGCTAGGACGAGCACTGAAATTGGAGGCAGGCGGCGTCTGCAGCGGTGCCACATGCGTGGCGAGTCCGTCAAACCTCATCGCCCCTGTCTATCTTAGGGGTGTGGCTCGGGGTTTTGCATCGTCCCTTTTGATGGAAAAACAGAATGTCCGCCTCGCTTTGTCAACCAAGCGCCTTTGCATGCGTTAGCGGCTCGGCCTCGCGGGTGGGGAGGGGGTCGTCACCCTCCTCCCATCCCCTGCGAGCAATCAAACGAGCGAACAAGCGGCGCTGACTTGCCGCGGCGCCGCGTAATAAGCGAGTCCGTCATACCGTCGCCCCTGTCTACCTTAGGGGTGTGTCTTGAGGTTTTGAGCGTCCTTTGATGGCAAAGCAGAATGTCCGCCTTGCTTTGTCAACCAAGTGCCTTGCGTCTTTGAGCCGAGGCGGCGAGGGTGGGGATGGGGTCATGACCCCCTCCCATCCCCTAGTCGATGCTGAAACGACCGGGCGGTGGCGACGCTGCCGTGGCGCCGCATGCGTGGCGAGTCCGTCCTCCGTCGCCCCTGTCTATCTTAGGGTGTGGCTCGGGGTTTACGCGTCCTTTTGATGGAAAAACAGAATGTCCGCCTTGCGCTGTCAACCAAGTGCCTTTGCATGCGTTAGCGAGGCGAGGAGGGATGGGGAGGTGTGTGACCCCCCTCCTATCCCCTGCAAACGAGCTTTGAGCAACCGACGAAGCGGCGGCGACGGTTCCTGGCGCGCATCCGTGGCAGATCCGTCATACCTCTCGCCCCTGTCTATCTTAGGGGTGTGGCTCGGGTTCGGTCCTTTTGAGAAAAAAAAATGTCCGCCTTTGGCTTTCAACAAGCGCTTTTCGTTAGCGGGCGGGCGGGGGGGGGGGTGTGCCCCCTCCCCATCCCCTGCGGCGCTTAAAAACGGGCGGCGGCGGGGCTTCGCGGGCCCGCATCGTGGGAATCCTCCCCGTCGCCCCTGTCTATCTTGGGGTGGGCTCGGGGTTTGCGTCCTTTGAAGGAAAAAAAATGTCCCTTTGCGCGTCAACCAAGCGCCTTTGCTGCGTTAACCTGGCGGGGGGTGGGAGGGGTGTGACCCCCTCCCATCCCAGCCACTAAACCGGCGGCGGCGGCGGTTGCAGCGGGCCCATCGTGGGTCCGTCAACCCGTCGCCCCTGTCTATCTTGGGGGTGTGGCTCCGGTTGGCGTCCTTTGATGGAAAAACAGAATTCCGCCCCTTTGCAAAAAGCGCCTTTGCATGCGTTAGCCGGCCGGGGGGTGGGGGGGGGTGACCCCCCCCATCCCCGCGAAACCAAACAGCCGGGCGGGGCGGCGGGTTTCGGCGCGCATCGTGGGGTCCTCTCCCGTCGCTTTCTATCTTGGGGGTGTGGCTCGGGTTGGCGTCCTTTGATGAAAAAACAAATGTCCGCCCTTTGTCAACAAGCGCCGCTGCGTTAAGCGAGTGGGGGTGGGGGGGTGTGACCCCCCCCCCTGCAGGAACTAAACAGGCCGGCGGCTGGCGCGGGCCATCGTGGGAGTCCTCTCCCCCGCCCCTTTCTATCTTGGGGTGTGGCTCGGGGGTTTGCCGTCCTTTATGGAAAAACAAAATGTCCCCTTTCCTTTTCAACCAGCGCCTTTGCGTGCGTTAAGCGGGCGGAGGGGTGGGGGGGTCGTGACCCCCCCCCATCCCTGCGGGGCGGGCGGCCGGCGCGGCCGCGGGCCCATCGTAAATCCGTTACCCTCGCCCCTTCTATTTAGGGGGTGCTCCTGTTGCGTCCCTTTGATGGAAAAACGAATTCCCTCGTTTTCAACCAAAGCGCCTGCGTGCGTTAAGCGGAGCGGCGGGGGTGGGGGGCTGACCCCCCCATCCCCTGGAGGGAAAAAAGGGCCGGGCGGCGGCGCGCCCTGTGGGCTCCTCATACCCCATCGCCCCCTTCTATCTTGGGTGGCTCCGGTTTTTGGCGTCCTTTTGATGGAAAAACAGAATTTCCGCCTCGCTTTCAACCAAAGCGCTGCGTGCGTTAAGCCGGGCGGGTGGGAGGGGGTTACCCCCCCCATCCCCTCGAAACGAAAAGGGTGGGCGGCGGCTGGCCGGCGCGCTCTAAGCAGTCCTCATCCTCGCCCCCCTTCTTCTTAGGGGTGTGGCTCGGGGTTTTCGCGTCCCTTTTGATGGAAAAAAGAATGTCCGCGCGCCTTTCAACCAAAGGCCTTTGCTCTTGGGCCGGGCGGGGGTGGGGGGGGTTGGACCCCCTCCCCATCCCCCGCGGCCCCAACAACGGCGGCTTGCAGCGCCCGCATGCTGGGTCCGTCATCCCGTCGCCCCCTGTCTCTTAGGGGTGTGGCTCGGGGTTTTTGCTCCTTTGATGGAAAAACAGAATGTCGCCTGCTTTTCAACCAAGTCCTTTGCTTTTAGCGGGCGGGAGGGGGGGGAGGGGTTTGCCCCCCCATCCCCTGGGCCGAACAAACCCGGGGGCGGGGCGTGCGTTTGCGGCGCGCGCGTGGCAATCCGTCATCCCGTCGTTGTTATCTTGGGGTGTGGCTCCGGGGTTGGCGTCCTTTTGATGAAAAAACAGAATGTCCGCCTTTGTCAACCAAGGCCCTTTGCATGCTTAGCGGGGGGGGGGGTGGGGGGGTTGACCCCCTCCCCATCCCCTCGAGCGACCCGGGACGGGGCCGGCCTTTTTGCGGCGCCCATCGTCAATCCCCCGTCCCCCTGTTATCTTGGGGTGTGGCTCGGGGTTCCCTCCCTTTGATGGAAAAACGAATGTCCGCCTTTTTAAACCCTTTGCTGCGTTAGCTGGGGGGAGGTGGGGGGGGGCCCCCCCTCCCACCCGGAAGCCGAACCGAGTTTGGGCCGCGGCGCCCGCATCGTGCGTCCGACCCGTCGCCCTGTCTATCTTGGGTGTCCGGGTTTTTCGCGTCCCCGATGGAAAAAAGAATGTCCGCCTTTGGCTGTCAACAAAGCGCCTTTGCATGCGTTAAAGCGCAAGGACAAGAGCGGGGGAAGCGGCCGGGCGGCTTCGCGGCGCCCGCTCTCGAATCCGTCCCCTCCCCTGTCTATCTTGGGTGTGGCTCGGGGTTCGGTCCCCTTTGATGGAAAAAGAATTGCCCTGCTTCAACCAAAGCGCCTGGCGTTAGCGGAGGCGGCGGGGGGGGGGGCACCCCCTCCCCATCCCCTGCGGGCCCGAATAAGGGGCGGCGGGCTGCGCGGCCCATGCTGCATCCGTAACCCTCGCCCCTTTCTATCTTGGGGTGTGGCTCGGGGTTTTGCCGCCCCTTTTGATGGAAAAAAAGTCCGCCTTTTCACAAAGCGCTTGCATGGTTACGGCCGGCGGGCGGGGGGGGGGAGGGGTCCGTCCTCCTCCCCCCCTTTGGGCTGGCCCGGGGCGGGTTTTGGGGAAAAGCGGCCGCCTTGCGCTGCAAAGCGCCCCGGCTCTTGGCGGCGGGGTGGGGGGTGTACCCTCCCTCCCCTAGGGGTCGGGGGCGCCCTTTGAGCGGCGGCCCGCTCGGTCCCCGTCCCCTTCTTCTTAGGGGCCCCGGGGTGGGGATGGCAGAATTCCTTGCTTTGTCAACCGCGCCTTTGCTGCGTTGGGCGGCGAGGGGTGGGGATCTATCCCCTCCCCCCGGCCCAAACTGGGGGTGGGGGCTCCGGGGGTTTCCTTCGTCCTTTATTTGGGGGGCCGGGTTCCGGCCCCTTTTTGCTTTGTCAACCAAGGCCTTTGCTGCGTTAGCGGGGGGGGTGGGGGGTGTGACCCCCTCCCCCCCCAGGCGAAACTAAAAGGGGCGGGCGGGTTCCCGGCGCCCGCATTAAAGTCCTCCTCCCCCTTTCTATCTTAGGGGTGTGGCTCGGGGTTTTGGGTCCTTTGATGGAAAAGAATGTCCGGGATTTTGCATTTTGTCAATTTTTCCCAAGCTTTTCTTTTTTGAATTTTCGTTTTAGCGGCAGCGGGTGCGAGCAGTGTGTGGATGTGGCCCACCCGAACTCTTGAGCCGGTCGCTACATTAGCATGGCTTGGCGCCATGATCTGGTGAATGCCTATCCCGTGCTTTGTCTATCTTAGGGTGTGGCTCGGGTTTAGTCCTTTTGAAGGAAAAACAAAATTCCTTTCTTTGTCAACCAAGCGCCTTTGCGTGCGTTAACAGTGGCGAGGTGGGGAGGAGTGTGACCCCCTCCCATTCCTCTAGGCGAGCTGAAACGCGGACTTAGGCGGCGCAGGGCTTGCAGCGGTGTCCGAATCGTAGAGCGAATCCGTCATACCCGTCGCCCTGTCTATCTTAGGGGTGTGGCTCCGAGTTCGTCCCTTTGATGGAAAAACAGAATGTGCGCTGGCTTTGTCAACAAGCGCCTTTGCATGCGTTAGCGAGGCCGAGAGGGTGGGGAGGTGGTGTGACCCCCTCCTATCCCAGCACGAGCCACAAGCCGGAGCAAGGCGGCGGCGGTTTCTGTGCGCGCATGCGTGGATGAATCCGTCATCCGTCGCCCCTGTCTATCTTAGGGGTGTGGCTCCGGCTTCTTGGCGTCCTTTGATGAAAAAACAGAATGTCGCCTTTGCTTTGTCAATCAAGCGCCTGCATGCGTTAGCGAGCGAGCTGGGGGTGGGGTGGGGGATCGTGACCCCCTACCCATCCCTGCGAGACGACTGGCAGCTGGAGGCGGTGACAGCGTGGCTTGCAGCGGCGCCGCATGCGTGGCGAGTCCTCATCCCGCCGCCCCTTTCTATCTTAGGGGTGTGGCTCGGGGTTCTTGCCGTCCTTTAATGGAAAAACAAAATGTCCGCCTTTGCGCTTTGTCAACCAAGCGCCTTTGCGTGCGTTAGCGAGGCTGAGTAGGGGTGGGGAGGGGTGTGACCCCCTCCCATCCTGCGAGCCGAGCCTGACAACCGGACTAGGCGGCGACCAGCGGTGCCGCATCGTTGGAAAGTCCGTCATACCCGTCGCCCTGTCTATTTTAGGGGTGTGACTCCGGTGTTCGTGCGTCTCCTTTTGATGGAAAAACAGAATGTCGCCTTTGCGTCTGTCAACCAAAGCGCCTGCGTGCGTTAAGCGAGCGGCGAGGGTGGGGAGGCGTCGTGACCCCCCTCATCCCCTGTGAGGCGAAACTGGAGAACGCGGAAGCGGCGGCGGCGCCCGCATCGTGGCGATCCGTCATACCCCATCGCCCCTCTCTATCTTAGGCGTGGCTCCGAGTTTGGCGTCCTTTTGATGGAAAAACAGAATTTCCGCTTTCGCTTTGTCAACCAGCGAACTGCGTGCGTTAGCGAGGCGGCAGGGTGGGGAGGGGTCATGACCCCCTCCCATCCCCTCGACACTGAAATGGCGGAGTGCGGCGGCGTGGCTTGCGCGGCGCCGCATCGTAGCAGTCCATCATACCTCATCGCCCCCTGTCTATCTTAGGGGTGTGGCTCGGGGTTTTACCGCGTCCCTTTTGATGGAAAAACAGAATGTCCGCTGGCTTTGTCAACCAAGCGCCTTTGCATGCGTTAGCGGCTCGGCCTCGCGGGGGTGGGGCGGGGTCGTGACCCCCTCCCCATCCCCTGCGAGCAGCTTAAACAGCGAACAAGCGGTGCGCGGGTTGCTTGACGCCCGCATGCATGGCGGTCCGTCATACCCGTCGCCCCCTGTCTAGCTTAGGGGTGTGGCTCGGGGGTTTCTGTGCCCTTTTGATGGAAAAAGCAGAATACGCCTTGCGTCATCAACCAAGTGCGCTGCGTCTTTGAACGCAGGCGGCGGTGGGGAGGGTCTTGACCTCCTCCCCATCCCCTCGGCTACTAAACGAGCGGGCGGCGGTGGCGTCTTGCAGCGGCGCCGCATGCGTGGCAATCCGTCATCTCGTCGCCCTGTCTATCTTAGGGGTGTGGCTCCGGGGTTGTCGCGTCCTTTTGATGAAAAAACAGAATGTCCGCCTGCTTTGTCAACCAAGTGCCTTTGCATGCGTTAGCGAGGCGGCGAGGGTGGGGTGGGGATCGTGACCCCCTCCCATCCCTGCAGCAGACTGAAACAACGGGGCGGCAGCGTGGCTTGCAGCGGCGCGCATCGTGGAAGTCCTCATACCCGTCGCCCTGTCTATCTTAGGGTGTGGCTCGAGGTTGCCAGCGTCCCTGATGGAAAAACAGAATGTGCGCTCGCTATCAACAAAGCGCTCTGCGTGCGTTAGCGTGAGGCGGCGGGGGTGGGGAGGGGGTGCGTGACCCCCTCACCATCCTCTGCGAGCAGCTGAAACGAGCGGACTAGGCGGCGAGCGGCTTGCGCGGTGCCGCATGCGTGGCGAGTCCGTCATCCCCGTCGCCCTGTCTATCTTAGGGGTGTGGCTCGAGGTTCGCGTCCTTTTGATGGAAAAACAGAATGTTACCCTGCCTGTCAACCAAGCGCCTTTGCATGCGTTAGCTGAGCGGCGGGTGGGGAGGGGTGTGACCCCCCCATCCCCTGCGGCGAGCCTAGAATGAGCGAGCGGCGGCCAGCGGCTTGCAGCGGCGCGCTATAAACGATCCGTCATACCCGTCGCCCCTGTCTATCTTAGGGATGTGGCTCCGGGGTTCTGTGCGTCCTTTGATGGAAAAACAGAATTTGACCTTGCTCACATCAACCAAGCGCCTGCGTGCGTTAAGCGAGCGGCGGGGGTGGGGAGGGGTCCGCCCCCTCCCATCCCATCTGGCCAGCTAATATTTGGAAGCGGCGTGTGCTGCTTGCCAGCGGTGCCACATGCGTGGCGAGTCCGTCAAACCTCATCGCCCTGTCTATCTTAGGGGTGTGGCTCGGGGTTTTGCATCGTCCCCTTTGATGGAAAACAGAATGTCCGCCTGCCTTTGTCAACCAGCGCCTTTGCATGCGTTAGCGGCTCGGCCTCGCGGGTGGGGAGGGGTCGTCCCTCCCCATCCCCTGCAGATAGCGTCAGAATGAGCGAACAAGCGGCGCGACTTCCAGGCGCCCGCATCGTGAAGTCCGTCGTACCCGTCGCCCTGTCTACCTTAGGGGTGTGTCTTGAGGATTTCAGGCGTCCTTTTGATGGCAAAGCAGAATGTCCGCTGCGCTGTCAACCAAGTGCCTGCGTCTTGAGCACGAGCGGCGAGGGTGGGGATGGGGTCATGACCCCTCCCATCCCCTGCGGTCGATCTGAAACGAGCGGGCGGCGGCGACCTTGCTGCCGTGGCCGCCGCATCGTGGCAATCCGTCATCTGTCGCCCCCTGTCTATCTTAGGGGTGTGGCTCGGGGTTTCTGGCGTCCTTTGATGGAAAAACAGAATATCCGCCTGCTTTGTCAACCAAGTGCCTTTGCATGCGTTAGCGTGGGAGAGGGTGGGAGGGGGTCGTGACCCCCTCCTATCCACGCTGAGCAGACGAAACAGCCGGAGGCGGTGGCGCGTTTCTTGCGGCGCCGCATCCGTAAGCGAGTCCATCCTCTCTCGCCCCTGTCTATCTTAGGGGTGTGGCTCGGGGTTCGCCGTCCTTTGATGAAAAAACAGAATGTCGCCTTTGTGCTGTCAATCAAGCGTCTTGCATCGTTAGCAGGGCGGGGGTGGGGTGGGGATCGTGACCCCCTCCCCATCCCCTGCGAGACAGCTTGAACGGGGCGGACAGCGTGGCTTGCGGCGCCGCATGCGTGGTGAGTCCCTCATCGCCCCTGTCTATCTTAGGGGTGTGGCTCGGGGTTCTGTGCGTCCCTTTGAAGGAAAAACAAAATGTCCGCCTGCTGTCAACCAAAGCGCGCTGCGTGCGTTATCGAGGCTGAGCGGGGTGGGGAGGGTGTGACCCCCTCCCATCCTCTCGAGCCGGCTTGAAACAGCCGGACTTGGCGGCGGCTTAGCATGCTGCATCGTGCGAATCCGTCATACCCGTCGCCCTGTCTATCTTGGGGTGTGGCTCAGGTTTAGCGTCCTTTGATGGAAAAACAGAATGTCCTTCTTTGTCAACCAAGCGCCTTGCATGCGTTAGCTGAGCCGAGGGGTGGGGAGGTGGGTGACCCCCTCCTATCCCATGAGCCGAAACCTAAACAGCCGGGCGGACGGCGGTTTACCAGGCGCCATGTGTGGTGATCATCATCCGTCGCCCTGTCTATCTTGGGGTGTGGCTCGAGCTTCGCGTCCTTTGATGAAAAAACAGAATGTCCGCCTCTTTGTCAATCAAGCGCCTTTGCATGCGTTAAGCGGCGAGCTGGGGGTGGGGTGGGGGATCGTGACCCTACCCATCCCCTGCGAGCAAGCTAAACAACTGGGCGGCGGCAGCGTGGCTTGCAGCGGCGCCGCATCGTGGCGAGTCCCTCACTCCGTCGCCCTTTCTATCTTGGGGTGTGGCTCGGGGTTCGCCGTCCTTTGATGGAAAAACAAAATGTCCGCCTTCTGTCAACCAAGCGCCTTTGCGTGCGTTAGCGAGCTGGTAGGGGGTGGGGAGGGTGTGACCCCCTCCCATCCTCTGGGCCGAGCCAAACTGGCCGGACTAGGCGGCGGCGGCTTGCAGCGGTGCCATCGTGGAAAGTCCGTCGTACCCGTCGCCCCTGTCTATCTTAGGGGTGTGACTCCGGTGTTTGCGTCTCCTTTTGATGGAAAAACAGAATGTCCCTTTCGCTTGTCAACAAGCGCCTTGCGTGCGTTAAGCGAGCCGGCGAGGAGGTGGGGAGGCGTCGTGACCCCCATCCCCTGGGCGAGGCGGAGCAGGCCGGGAGCGGCGGCGGCGGCGCCGCATCGTAGCGATCCGTCATACCCCGCCCCTCTCTATCTTAGGGCGTGGCTCCGAGATTCTGTAGCGTCCCTTTTGATGGAAAAACAAATTTCCGCCTCGCTGTCAACCAAGCGGCTGCGTGCGTTAAGCGAGCCGGCGAGGGTGGGGAGGGGTCGACCCCCTCCCATCCCCTGAGCCACCTGAATGGGAGTAGCGGGGCGTGCTTGCAGCGGCGCCCGCGTCGCGTAAGCAGTCCATCATACCTCGCCGCCCCCTGTCTATCTTAGGGGTGTGGCTCCGGGTTTTGCGTCCCTTTTGATGGAAAAACAGAATGTCCGCTGGCGCTCAACAAGCGCCTTGCATGCGTTAGCGGCTCCGACCTCGCGGGTGGGGAAGGGGTGTGACCCCCTCCATCCCAGGCGAGCCGAAACAGCCGAACAAGCGGTCTGCGGCTTGCAGCCGCCGCATGCATAAGCGGTCCGTCATACCCGTCGCCCCTGTCTGGCTTAGGGGTGTGGCTCGGGGGTTTCTTGTGGATCCTTTTGATGGAAAAAGCAGAATGTCCGCCTGCGTCTGTCAACCAAGTGCCTTGCGTCTTTGAGCACGAGGCGGCGAGGTGGGGAGGGGTCTGACCTCCTCCCCATCCCCCAGCGGCCGAGCAGAGGCGGGCGTCTTGCAGCGGCGCCCGCATGCGTGGCCTCCGTCCCCCTGTCTATCTTAGGGGTGTGGCTCCGGGGTTTCTTGCGTCCTTTGATGGATAAACAGAATGTCCGCCTTTCTTGTCAACCAAAGTCTGCATGCATTAGGGGCGAGGCGAGGGGAGGTGGGGAGGGGTGGCCCCCTCCCTATGAGTGAGCCAGAACCCGAGCGGCGGCGGCGGTTTGCGCGGCGCGTCGCTAATAATCCGTCATACCCGTCGCCCCTTGTTTATCTTAGGGGTGTGGCTCCGGGTTCTGCGTCCTCTTTGATGAAAAAACAGAATGTCCGCCTGCGCTGTCAACCAAGCGCCTTTGCATGCGTTAGCGTGAGGCGGCGAGGGGTGGGGTGTGGGGATCGTGACCCGCCTCCCATCCCCTGCGGGCGATCTGGAAACAGCCGGGCGGGGCAGCGTGGCTTGCGGCGCGCGCATCGTGGCGGTCCCTCCCGTACCCCTGTCTATCTTGGGGTGTGGCTCGGGTTCTTGGCGTCCTTGATGGAAAAACAGAATGTCCGCCTTGCGCTTTGTCAACCAAGTGCCTTTGCGTGCGTTAGCGCGAGCCGGCGGGGTGGGGAGGGTGGACCCCCCCCATCCCCTGCGGCAGCTAAACGAGCCGGAGCAGGCGCGATGTGGCTTGCCGCAGCGCCGCATGCGTAAGCGAGTCCGTCACCCGTCGCCCCTTCTATCTTACGGGTGTGGCTCCGGGGTTTTGTCGCGTCCCGATGGAAAAATAGAATGTCCGCCTTTGTGCCTTCAACCAAAGCGCCTTTGCATGCGTTAAGCGCAAGCCGAGCACGGAGCAGTGGAAGGGCGGCGGCGGCTTGCAGCGGCGCCCGCATCCGTGGCGAATCCGTCCTCCCGTCACCCATGTCTATCTTAGGGGTGTGGCTCCGGGGTGTCTGTGCGTCCCCTGATGGAAATCTAGAATGTCCGCCTGCGCTGTCAACAAAGCGCACTAAGCGTTAGCGAGCGGCGAGGGTGGGGAGTGGGGCCGTGACCCCTCCCCATCCCCTGCGGCCGGCTCCAGACAGGCGGCGGAGCGTTGCCGCGGCGCCCGCATGCCTAAGCGATCCGTCATACCCGTCGCCCCTGTCTATCTTGGGGTGTGGCTCGGGGTTTCTTGCGCGTCCCTTTGATGGAAAAACAGAAAGTCCGCCTTTAACATCAACCAAGCGTCTTGCATGCGTTAGCCGGCGAAACGGCCGGGAAGCGGCGGCGGCGGCGCGTGATGCCCATAAGCGTCCGTCATCCCGTCGCCTGTCTATCTTAGGGCTGTGGCTCCGGGGTTTTCGCGATCCTTTGGCGGAAAAACAGAATGTCCGCCTTCGCATGTCGATAGCGCCTTTCGTGCGTCGGTGGCGGCGGGGGTGGGGAGGTGTGACTCCCCTCCCCATCCCCTGCAGCCAGCAAACACCGGAACCGGCGGCGGCTTGCAGGCGCCCGCATCGCGGAATCGTCCTCCGTCCCTCTCTATCTTATGGTTGTGCCTCGGGGTTCGCATGTCCCCTTTGATGGAAAAACAGAATGTCCTGCGCTTTGTCAACCAAGCGCCTTTGCTGCGTTAGCTAGGCGGCGGGGGTGGGGAGGGGTCGTTATCCCCTCCCCATTCCCTGCAAGCTTAAACAGTCGGGCGGTGGCGGCGGCTTGCGGGCGCCCGCATCTTGTCGCGAATCCGTCCTCTGTCGCCTGTCTATCTTAGGGGTGTGGCTCGGGGTTCTGCGTTCCTTTGATGGAAAAACAGAATGTCCGCTTTCGCTGTCAACCAAGCGCCTTTGCGTGCGTTAAGCGAGCCGGCGGGGTGGGGAGGGTGTGACCCTCCCCATCCCTAAGGCGAACTAAACAACCGGGCAGGTTGCGGCCGGGCTTGCCTGACACCGCATTTAAGCGAGTCCGTCATCCCGTCGCCCCCTGTCTATCTTAGGGGTGTGGCTCGGGGTTCTTGTGGCGTCCTTTGATGGAAAAACAGAATGTCCAGTGGATTGGTTGCATTTGGGTGATCAATTTTTTCCCTTGTTTGAAGCATTTTTCTTTTTTTGGATGATTTATTTTCGTTTGTAGTACAAATGATGTCATTTGTCTGCTTTTAAGTTAGTCTTGCCTACGTGTAGCAAGTGTGTGTGTTGGGCCCACCACGAAAGTTCTTTTGACCGTGTCGTTCTACATTTATGCATGTCTTGCACTTCATGTATACACTTGGTGAACTGCCTTATGTTTGTTTTGTGAGCTGTATTCACGTTTGTTTAGAATGGTATCGGATTATAGTTTTTAGAAATATTAATTTTTCTTTTTATAATTACTATTTTGTGGGCGCATGTTGAGACATGTGTACTCCTTTTTTCGATTGTGAACTGCATTAATCTTTTATTTTTATGTATGAGTTTGTAGTCAGATTACCTTTTTTTGTTTAATGTTGGTTTTGAATATGTTTTGTATGTGAATAGTATGTTTTGGTATCCACATTAAATTTTTGGTTGTGTAGATACTTGTTTTAATGCAACTGATTTCTGAACAATTGATCAAACAAACA
>JAHIAM010011068.1:0-17990 GCA_021605205.1 Aegilops longissima
TCTCATGGTAGATCTACTCTTGTAACACACATCATCAATATTAATCAAGCGGGACGTAGGGTTTTACCTCCATCAAGAGGGCCGAACCTGGGTAAAACATCGTGTCCCTTGTCTCTGTTACCATCCGCCTAGGCATGCAGATTCGGGACCCCCTACCGAGATCCGCGGTTTGACACCGACATTGGTGCTTTCATTGAGAGTTCCTCGTGTGTTCGGCAAAAGGTCGATGGCTACGCTGCAGAGATCCAAGCTGCGACTTTGGCATCTTCGTCACCAGCTCATTGGTCATCTTGAATTCGACCAAGGACTGTGCCCTACCTCCGATCGTCATGTTGGATGAGGGCCTTCATCAACATCAACTCCAATCTCTATCAAGATCATGGAGGGATCATCCGAGGGCAGGGGCTCAACGTCAACATAGCCCTAGAGGCGACCGTGCTATTTTTACGGACAGCGAACTTGCATCCGCCGTCACGCCTCCTCGGCGTCGCTTTGATGATTGCCGGTGGAATTGTGCGGAATTGAGTCTACAACAACCCTGGAAAATTTATTCGAGTTCCAATAGAGGAATCTCGGCAATCTCCGATATCTGGAGCCGCATTGAATCTGGACGAGAATCCGAGCGAGTTTAGGGCGTGGTGTCAGCTTCTAGCTTGGACTTCCTTTGGAAGACCCAACCGTTGATCGACTGCGAATTTCTATATCTACCACCCTCAAAATTTCAGCTCGATCCGACCGTCCAAACTCGGGAACCTTCCGATTAGTGCATCACTTTTGGATCTGTTTTTCTGCGCAACGAATCCGACCGAGTTCGTCTTTTTATGAGCGGGATTTGGACATCCTTTTGAAGGAAGTTTTGTATGGGGTATTGTGTTTTGTTCCGAACACATCCCACCAACTTTAAGATCTTTTGAACATGATCTTCAACATCATGCTGGTGTCAAACCAGTCATGCAATATTGCTCCACGGCTGCCGACCTGCGCTGAACACGTCGTCACTTTGTTGAGCGAGCTCAACTTCTTCGGATCATCATCTCGGCAAGCCGAACAAGAGTCCGGCATCGTGAAGGATAAATCATCACCAACATCGCGCCCCACGGATTACGGGCGGGCATACGGCGTCGCCGCCGCGGTCGCTTCATCAAGCGGCATCGACCGCGTCACGACCTGCATCGGCAGGGCGCACTTTTACTTCTTCAAGCTGGTGTCCATCACGCCGACCTACTTGACGTCTCGGCTGGACCGGGGCCGCCATCTCTTCATCAACCTACTCCGGACACTTGGCGTCACTAGCCGACCAGGCAATGGAGTGCGCGGATCGAGTCCCAATTTTAGGAATCACCTTTTCTTGGGATTGCTACAACAAATAAACCGGTGCCATTAATCCTAGTATTTTTTGCTTGTTTGGGTTCATTTTTCCAGCAATTATTACTCTGGTTTGTCCATCATATGTACATGAGTCTATCAAATGGTGGCGCATTGCTGACGGTTGCATGGTGGTTGGTCAGTTTCATTACATAGTCCGGTGAGCGCCGCATCCGAACTCGAAGCGACACTGTGAATTCAGGCCTTGCCATGCCTTTACCGCATCATGCCCGCCGCCTGCATCGACATTGACTTGGCGCGGGCCATATTTCTTTATTACTCACTTTGCATAAATTATTTATTATGCAACAATTGTTTTACTATTATCTCTGGTTTGCACTATTTTTTGTGCACGGAAAATGATCCAGCGGACTATATCCTTTAGCGTCACCTCGGTGGGACGGGGCTTCGTCAACACTTCATTACCCCATGCCGGGGACTTGACGCATCATTCTGCCGTCCTGCATTGGCTGTGCTATGTCACCACTTGGTGCGAGCTCTTTGCTCCGCCACCTCGGGACGGCTTGGGGATGGAACCTTGTCCGCATCAAGCTCGGACCCGTCGTCAATACCAAACACATTAACCAGCTAAGTTGCCTTCATGCTCAAAGTTTTAAATTTCTAACTTATGTTCGGTTTGACCAAGCATTATACCTTTTGGAAAAAAGTTGCTTGTAAAATTTTCCTTATCGAAACTTTGTTCGCTTTTACTTGACGCTACCCGCTCATTATACACAGGGCTTCTTTATGAAGCTTATTAATTTAGGCTTTATGCCCAACACATGTCACACTTCCGCATGTACCTTTTATTCACCATTATATGCATCGATATGACTTAAGTTTGGCCAAGCTGGGTTGCTGGCTCCTGTGCTTACCCCCTCGTTCCCGATTGTTCGGCTGGGTGGTAAAGGAAGCACCTCTGCGATTATTCTGCCGGGTCAGACCGGATGTGTACCTCAGCTAGGTGAAGCAAGCTAAGCGTTCTTAAGGAATACTCGATTCGGTGAACTAAAAGATGATTTCTTACCTATTTATTTACCTGCCCCGAAGTTTTACTGCTCTTTTACATGATCGGACATGCACTTTAGGGCATGCCTCCCGAGAAAGGAACCCCTAACGGAACTATTCTCCCTAGAAGATGTTTCTTACTAACCATGTAATATAACATAACTAGTTGGGCACTTATGCGATAAAGCACTAATGACCCTACGCCTGGTCTCCACGCATGCCGGTTTTTATAACCGCGAGGTATTCGGACACACTCGGACTATTGGGTCCGGAGGTTGAAGCGAAAAGGTCCGCTTCTGACGGACGATCTACAATCCGGCTAGAAGGCATTCTACATGTCACCTTACATTTTATAGTCAATTTTACCCAAGTCACTTGGGGCTCTTATGTTTATTTGAGCCATTTCATACTAAGTGTTTTTCTTCTTAGTCGTTGCAAAGTTAAAGCACGCGAAGCATTTTCTCTAAAGTCCAATTTTATTATTGGCACGAACACTTGATCTTGTTAGGACGTCATGTTTTCTTGGCGTTTTTGGTTTCAAGCTTTTGGCACTTTTAACTATTTGTGTGTTTTCAGCACAAGTCTCATGATTCTGCGTGAGACACCTTTAGAATTGACAAAAAACATTCTCGGATATTTCTATATATGCATCAGTTTGGTGTGTCTTGGTCAATAGTTGGGTTACGGCTCCAGCGCTTGCCTCCTACGTTCCGCTTTGTTGGCTAGGTGTGCAAAGGAGAACCACTGCGATTGTGCTTCCAGCTTCGCATGGTCAAGCACCTCGATGGAAAAAGCCCGAAAAGCATGTCACAATAGGTGTAAACTGGTCAGCGATCCGATGACTATATTAAATGACGGGCCATTCATAACATTGGCGAAGTGTTTCCGGCTTGACCTCATTATGCGCGAACACTACGGGGGCTAATGGCAGCCACCCAAACTAAATCCTCAATATTTTGCTCTTACATGAGATGAGGTTTCATGATCATGCTTAGCGTGACAACCCAAAGAAAGGAACCGATAAGCGGGACTATTTTCTTTGGAAGACATTTCTTACATTAGCATAATATAACATATCTCTCTGCGTACCTTTGTTTATAAAACCGTATGGCCAGATTGCCTTGTTTGTCGTAAATCTTTGCCCTCATAAAGGCTTTATAAAATAGGACAAACACTCCTCGACTCTTGGCGAGGAGGTTAGAACCGATGGTCGGTCAACAAAGTTTTGTACAATGCGGATCCGAGCATTAATGACATAAAGTACTTGGATACATCGAGTCATTACACATAATTTGTGATTTTACTATGGATATCGATCCTTAATTGACCACCGTGCCGCATTAAGGCTCGAGAACTCTTGAGCCGGGCTTATTATTTACAAATATTAAAGGGCACATCGATCCCCGATCTGGTATTGCCACCCGACCCGGTGTCTCGGGGGCTCTTGCATTACTGTCCAATGCGAGAAAATTTTAAGTGTATCTGATCTCAGGAGATTTTGATCCTCGGGTTGGTGACCCGCAACAACTGAGTCTTGAGAACTGAAACCGCCGCTTTTGTGTCGAAGTATTCTGCCGAGCTAGGACTTGATCCTCGGACCGATTTTGCAAATCAACTTTGAGTCTCGGCCTACGAGGGATCAGCGGTCTTATGTCATCCTTCATGGGCATCTCGGGTTTTAGACCGATACACACCTTGAGACTCTTGGCCATGTATCTCGGAGAGAGAATAAATTGCATCAATAAAAAATATTGACAAAAATCGGCCCACATTTGGGGTGGTGCACGCCTCGAGGCAGTCCGGCATAAAGCTCGGGCGCTAGTGGCTGGCTCCATAGAGGCATTTCGGCATTAAGCTTGGCTAAACTCCTTCAAATTCTTTGAACCAAGGTGATTCGACACCTCGGATCTGATCCGGCGTTGGAGCTCGGATACATAGTCGGCGTTGGAGCTCGGATCTGATCCGGTGTTGGAGCTCGGATACATAGTCCGGTGTTAGAGTTGGGAAGCGATCCGGCATTGGTGCTCGGCTGCAAAAGATACCTCAAATGTAGTCCGGCGTTGGAGCTCGGGGCGCAAAGAGGAACGTTGCTTGCCAGGAACAACTTCAAACCAGGCGTGGCATAAAAATAACAAGGCATTGATAAAGGCGGAAACTTAAAGGGCTCCTCGGATACCGGCGTATAAACTCGTCGAATGCATTTGGCGATCCTCAAGATCGAAGATGAGAAGATTTGTTGAACCAGTTTTCAAGGCGGCGTGAAGGCGAAGAGCAGTTCGGAAGAATCGAGGCGTCCTAAACTTGAAGACCGGTTCGAGGGGAGACTCTGGCGGTGTCTGGACTAGGGGTACTCACCACGTCATCTCCGATCTGTTAGATTGGGCGAGGACCCCATGGCCGTATACTCATGGGCGATCCGGACGGTTGCAGCGTACAAGGAAGATTCCACAAGACTTGGCGATCAAGACAAGGACTCCTCCCCATCGGCGTGTTCGGCTAGGACTCTTGTTATCCTAGGCCTGCGGTGCATTATATAAACCGGGGCAGGCTAGTCGACACATGGACAATATACAATATACAACAATCATACCATAGGCTAGCTTCTAGGGTTTAGCCTCTTTGATCTCGTGGTAGATCCACTCTTGTAACACACATCATCAATATTAATCAAGCGGGGCGTGAGGTTTTACCTCCATCAAGAGGGCCCGAACACTGGGTAAAACATCATGTCCCTTGTCTCCTGTTACCATCCGCCTAGGCCTTACGATTCGGGACCCCCTACTCGAGATCCGGGTTTGACACCGACAATGAGAGAACTTCATCTAGAGATGGTCGGCAACAAAGTCACCTATGTTAGAGTATATTGACTTAGGAGTCAAGTGAGATCACTTGATCATAGGTCATACTCATCGTTTAAGCTCAAAATGGGGTTACCATTTTTCATTTAAGCATCTTGATGTATTCACATCTTGTCGAGTTGCTTTAGCTCATGACTCGGAGTAAAGCTTCTCTAAGATGGAATAACATACCTTGGTTGGTGGTGTTGATCATGTAGTTGAACTTGTGTGGGTTGCTCAAGGTTGATGTAGCTCATCAAGAGTTGAGAGCACCACTTGGAATTTGAGTCCATCTACCTACATGGGTTAGTTCTTGCAAGGAGTAGCACTTGTGTATCCAAAAATGGTAATCATGAAGCTGAACATAGAGTTTGTTAAAGGATATGTTTGAATGATTCGTGCTTCCTTGTCTTCAACCACCATAGTGTAGAGACTTGGTGATGTAGAGATTGCTCAAGATGTGAGTAGATTACGATCTCATGGAATTTGTTTCAACCAAGTACCTACATGGGTTAGATAACATGCAAGATGCAAATATATCCAAGATATAATATTTTATCATAAGAGATATCATGGATTAGTCATAAGCTCATGTCTTGCATGTATCCAATGGAGTTTCTACTCAAGTTTGAAGCATCAATGATGTTCAATTCTCCTCTCAACCTATTCAAAAAAAATTCTCCTCTCAACCTGCAAAACACATTCTCATCAAGAGGTTTAGTAAATATATCCGCTAACTTGCTTTTTGGTGTGAACATGCTTAAGTTTAATGTCACCCTTAGCAACATGATCTCGAATGAAATGATGACGAACTTCAATATGCTTAGTTCGAGAATGTTATGCGGGATTATGATGAATTTTGATAGAACTTTCATTGTCACAAAGCAATGGAACATGTTTCACATATATCCCATAATCTTTAAGAGTTTGGGTCATCCAAAGTAATTGAGCACAACATGAACCAGCTGACAATGTACTCCGCTTGTTTGTAGATAAGGATCTAGAGTTTTGTTTCTTGGAGGACCAAGACATAAGAGATCTACCAAGAAATTGACAAGTACCGAAGTGGACTTTCTATCAACCTTGTCTCGGCATAGTCCGAGTCGGAGTAGCCAACAAGATCGAAAGAAGCCCTCTTAGGATACCAAATGCCAAAATTTGGAGTATGAATTAAGTATCTCACTATCCTTTTACGGCCTTAAGATGACATTCTTTAGGAGCAACTTGATATCTTGCACATGCACACACTTAGCATAATATCGGGATGTGAAGCACATAGGTATAACAATGAACCAATCATAGGCGATAAACCTTTTGGTCAACAGGTTTACCATCTTTGGTCAAATCAAGATGTGCACTAGTAGGCATGGGTGTAGACATACCTTTGCACTCGTGCATATTGAACTTCTTGAATAAGTCCTTAGTGTACTTCGTTTGAGAAACAAAAGTACCTTCCTTAGTTTGCTTGATTTGCAACCCAATAAAGAATTTGAGTTCACTCATCATTGACATCTCAAATTTCTCCGACATTAGCTTTCCAAGCTTCTCACTAAAATGAGGGCTAGTTGATCCAAATATGATATCATCAACATAAATTTGGCATACAAATAATTCTCCATTAACCCTTTTAGTAAAAAGTGTGGAATCAATTTTCCCAATTTCAAATCCCTTTTCAAGAAGAAACTTGGTCAAGCATTTATACCAAGCTCTAGGAGCTTGTGTAAGACCATAAAGGGCTTTGTGAAGTTTGTAAACATGATTTGGTTTCTTAGGATTGACAAAGCCGGGAGGTTGTTTAACATAAACTTCCTCCTCTATTTCACCATTTAGAAAAGCACTTTTAATGTCCATTTGGTACAAGGTGATATCATGGTGATTAGCATAGGCAAGTAAGATCGAATGGACTCAAGTCTAGCAGCAGGGCATAACTCTCACCATAGTCCATACCTTCGACTTGTGTGTAGCCTTGGGCGGCGAGGCGTGCTTTATTGCGAACTACTTGTCCATCTTCATCTTGCTTGTTCGAAACACCCATTTGGTACCGATGATGTTGTGGTTGTTGTCGGGCTTCTCAGCGAATGTCAAACTTGGTTTCTCTCAAAGTTGTGTAGCTCTTCATGCATAGCATTTATCAATCCGGATCTTCAATGCTTCTTGACCTTCATAGGTTCAATGCTAGAGATGAAAGAATAGTTTTCACAAAGTTAGCTAAGCGAGTTTTAGGCGAGTGATTCTCGGTTTGAATATCATTGTAGATTTGCTCGGCGGGATGGTCTTTAGCAATTCTTGCTCGAACTTCGTGAAAGCTTTTGCTTGGGTCTCGGTTGAACATCTTCTTCATCTTGTTCTTCTTCTTATTCTTCTTCTTCTTCTTCTTCTTCTTGATCTTCTTCATTGTTGGCGTTGTCGTTTTCTTGTCGTGGTGGAGAAGGAGGTTGTTGGCGTTAGTGATGTTCTTCCTCGTTTTCTTCATCTTGGTGTGTTCCACTTGTGGATGCTACATATCAACTCTTGGTTCACCTTGTCGTGAAGTAGAAGCTTCCACTTGGATGAGACAGTACTCTCCTTCACCTCCGTTGGACGGACCTTGCCAATAGACAAGTCTTGGATTGCTTAGAAGGTCTTTGTCTCCTACATCAATTGGCAATTGCTCTACTTGCGAGCGTTATATTCATCAAACTTCACATCTACCGTCTCTTCAACCTTTGGGTGAAATTGTTGTGAACACGGTAGGTGTGAAGTTTAAACCATAACCTAATAGGAAACCTTCATGTGATTTAGGAGCAAATTTTGAGCAGCGATGTTTATCAAGAATGTAGCACTTTGGGCGAATACTCGAAAGTATCCAACTTGGGGTTTGTTACGGTGAGGAGCTCGTATGCCGTCTTGCCGAGCAGCTTGTGAAGATACAAGCGATTTATTGCATGACAAGCTGTCTCATCCATACGCCCAAAAGTGCTTGGCGTCTTGTACTCATCAAGCATCGTTCTCGCCATTTCGATGTCGTCCGGTTCTTCCTCTCAACAACTCCATTTTGTTGAGGTGTATGCGTAACCGACAACTCGTGTGAAATCCCTTCTTCGTCAAGAAAGGTGTCCACATTTGCGTTCTTGAACTCCGTTCCATTGTCATTTCTGAACCTTCTTGATCTTTACTTCAAATTGATTTTGGGCCTTCCTAGCGAAGTTTTTGAAGATCATTTGGACCTGCGATTTATCATCGAGAAAGAACACCCGTAAATCTTGAAAATTCATCAACTATAACTAGACCAAAAGAATTTCCATCAAGACTTTTGTAGCGTTGGGACCAAAGAGATCCATATGAAGTAGCTCGAGTGGCCTCCTTGTGGTCATGATGTTCTTCACGGGATGCCTTCCTCCAACCGTTTACTGCGACAAGCCTTGCAAAGTCTATCCTTATCAAATATGACATCGTTAACTCCAAGGATATGATTTCCTTTAATAAGCTTGTCAAGGTTTCTCATGCCAACGTGACCTATCGTCTATGCCATAACCAACCTTTTGAGGATTTAGCAATGAAGCAAGTTTTAGGTTGTGCCTTTTAGAGAAATCAACAATGTAAAGATCACCTCTCATTATACGGTAAAGACCATTTTATGATTGTCTCGACGAAACACTTGGCAGTCTACTTGATAAATAGGACATTGAAACCGAAATCAGCAAGTCTAGATCTGAAAGTAAGTTGTAGCCAAGTGATTCAACGAGCATAACATTCGAATGGAGCTATCATGTGAGATGGCCACCTTACGAGGCCAACCACCTTAACCTTTGAGTTGTCACGAAAGTGACATACTTTCGAGGACTATCATTTTCAGCGAGCTCACGAAACATGTCTTTATCTCCGGTCATGTGATCGGTACATCCTTATCAAGAACCCATTCCTTTCCTCTGACACATATCCCGAAGATTTGCCATAAGACCAAAATGTCTCATTGCATCATCAAGATCGAAGTCACTATCATTATCCTCATCATAGTATCCATGTTCAACATCGTCATGTGGTGGATCAAGTCCTAGAGAGGTAATTCGTTAGAGTGAGTTTGACAATGATCTTGCTTATGAATTCTTATAGCTTGAAATAATATCACCAATAATTACAACATCTCCTTTGTACGCATAAGGTCGGTAAGTTCAAATAGGCGATCACCAAACATAGGATCACTAGTATTTATCTTACTCAAGGCAATAGACTTATGGAGAATCTCATCTAGATTTTCAAGGAATAATTTGGAAAGCGTTCCTCAAGAAATTTCCATATAGTGTAGGCACACTCAAGAGTAGGCAAGTTTCTAATTAAGTTTCTAGGCAAGCCTCTAGTGATAAGTTTAACAGTTCTAAGATTTCTAATCATGTCAATTGATTCATCTAGGGTAGGATGCATAGGATCAACATGAGGTGCAAAAGGGCTAGCAATGTACTTGTTCAAATGATATTGATTGAAAATTACAAGCATCTCATTTTCCACTCATGAAAATACTCTCCATCAAGAATAGGCACTCTATGTCTAAGACTCCCCAAAGTAGACTCATCCATCTTCCTCAATGGTGATTAAACCAAGGCAATGGAGACCAAAGCTCGATACCACTTGTAGGATCTTGAGAAGAGGTGTCTAGGGGGGTGATTAGACACTAAGTACCAAAGTTGCAGTTTTAACTTCTTTAGGTTTAAATGGAGTTTAGGCACAAGTTTAGCATTCACAATACATAACAAGCAAGCATGCAAAGAGTATGTGAGCAGCGGAAAATAAAGCATGCAACTTGCAAGAATGTAAAGGGAAGGGTTTGGAGAATTCAAGCGCAATTGGAACACGAATGTTTTTTGTCGTGGTTCCGATGGGTGGTCTGTCGTACATCCACATTGATGGAGACTTCAACCCACGAAGGAGTAGCAGTTTGCGAGTCCATGGAGGCTCCACCCACGAAGGGTCCACGAAGAAGCAACCTTGTCTATCCCACCATGGTAAATAAGCCCACGAAGGACTTGCCTCACTAGTGGTAGATCTTCACGAAGTAAGCGATCTCCTTGCCCTTACAAACTCCTTGGTTCAACTCCACAATCTTGTCGGGCTCCCAAGTGACACCTAGCCAATCTAGGAGACACCACTCTCCAAGAAGTAACAAATGGTGTGTTGATGATGAACTCCTTGCTCTTGTGCTTCAAATGATAGTCTCCCCAACACTCAAATCTCTCTCATAGGATTTGGATCTAGTGGAAAGAAGATTTGAGTGGAAAGCAACTTGGGAAGGCTAGAGATCAAGATTTATGTGGTTGGAATGGAATATCTTGGCCTCAACACATGAGTAGGTAGTTGTCTCTCGAGAAATAGGATCTTTGGAAGTGTGAAGCATTACGATGGCTCTCTCCACGAATGAAGAGGAGGTGGAGGGTATATATAGCCTCCACACAAAATCTAACCGTTACACACAATTTACCAAACTCGGTGGGACCGAATCAACAAACTCGGTCGGATCAATTTAGTAAACCGGTGACCGTTAGGGTTTTCGATTGGGACCGATATGCAACTTCGGTGGGACCGATATGCAACTCGGTAGGACCGATATGGTTAGGGTTAGGGCATAACATAATCTCGGTGAGACCGATTACACAAACTCGGTGGGACCGATTTTGGTAATAAGTTAACCAGAGAGTTGGTCAGACAAACTCGGTGGGACGGTTTCTCAAACTTCGGCGGGACCGATTTTGGTAATAAGTTAACGAGAGAGTTTGCATTGTAATCTCGGTAGTACCGATTACACAAACTTCGGTGAGACCGATTTTGGTAATGGACATACGGAGAGATTACAATTCCATCTCGGTGAGACCGAGATCCCTATCGAGTGAAACCGATTTGCCTAGGGTTTGTGGCGATGGCTATGACATCCGAACTTCGGTGGCGCGGATAGAAAGAATTGGTGGGGCGAGTTTGACTTTAGGTTTAGGTCATATGTGGAAGTGGGAAAGTAGTGGAGGGTTTTGGAGCATATCACTAAGCACATGAAGCAAGAGGCTCATTAAGCAACACCTCATCCCTCCTTGATAGTATTGGATTTTCCTATAGACTCAATGTGATCTTGGATCACTAAAATGTAAAATGAAGAGTCTTGAGCTTGAAGCTTGAGCCAATCCTTTGTCCTTAGCATCTTGAAGGTTCCCACATCCTTTAGTCCATGCCACTCCATTGTTGAACTTATCGAAACATACTAGATAAAAGTGTTAGTCCAACAAGAGATATGTTGACATTAATTACCAAAACCACCTAGGGAGCACTTGTGCTTTCGAGGCGCTTCTAGTTTTACTAGCATATTGGATAACATTTAATTTCTTATCAACTCTTTGTCCTAGAACAACACCTACAACATAATCACTAGCATCACACATAATTTCAAAGGTAAATTCAATCAATTGGCTGAACAATAGGTGCGAAATCAAGGCTTTCTTAAGTATTTCAAATGCTTCTACACAATCATCATCAAATATAAAAGGAACATCTTTTGTAAGAGATTAGTCAGAGGCCTAGAAATTTTAGAAGTCCTTAATGAACCTCCTATAAAACCGGCATGACCAAGGAAACTTCTTATACCTTTGATGTCCTTAGGACACGGACGTCTTTTCAATAACATCAACTTTAGCTTTATCAACGGTACCTCTTTCAGAAATTTTGTGCCCCAAGACAATACCTTCATTAACCATAAAGTGGCACTTCTCCCAATTCAAGACAAGATTAGTTTCTTCACATCTCTACAAAACTTCGATCAAGGTTGCTCAAGCAATCATCAAAGAAGTTCCATAAGCGGAAAAATCATCCATGAAAACCTCCACAAAAATCAGAGAATATAGCCATCATGCATCTTTGAAAGGTAGCAGGTGGATTGCTTAAACCAAAAGGCATACATCTATAAGCAAAAGGTACCGAAAGGCGAGTAAAAATGGTCTTATCTGATCATCTTTTGACACAGGTATTTGAGAAAGCGAGAGTAACCATCTAGAAAGGAAAAATGTGTATGTTTAGATAATCTTTCTAGCATTTGATCAATAAAAGGTAAGGGGTAATGATCTTTTCTAGTAGCTTTATTTAATTTGCGGAAGTCAATTACCATTCTATAACTCGTAACAATTCATTGTGGGATCAATTGATCTTTATCATTAGGAACAACGGTAATACCTCCCTTCTTAGGGACACAATGGACAGGACTTACCCACTGACTATCAGCAACATGATAAATTATACCTGCCTCCAGGAGCTTTAGTATTTCATTTCTTACCACTTCTTTCATCTTAGGATTTAACCGTCGTTGGTGATCAACAACGGTTTAGCGTCTTTCTCTAATTTAATTTCGTGTTGGCATAGAGTGGGACTAATGCCCTTAAGATCATCAGAGTATATCCAATAGCAACACGGTGCTTCTTGAGTTTTCAATAATTTCTCCTCTTCACCTTTCTGAAGGTTAGCACTAATAATAATAGGATATATCTTATTTTCATTAAGATAAGCATATTTAAGAGTATCTGGAAATGGTTTAAGCTCAAACAGGATCACCCTTGGGTGGAGGAGGATCCTAAGTTTCAATAGGCAAGTTGCGTTTCAAAATGGGTCCATGTTTAAAGAATACTTCATCTATTTCCATTCTTTCATTCATGAACATATCATTTTCATGATCCAGCAAATATTGTTCTAAAGGATCATTAGGAGGCACAACAATAGAAGCAAGACCAATAATTACATCTTTACTAGGCAATTCTTTATCATGGGGTTGTCTATGAAATTTAGAAAAAATAAAATCATGAGACATATCTCCTAACCCATGATTTACAATATCCTTTTCAATCTATCCTAGCATTAACAGTATTCAAGAAGGGTTTACCAAATATAATGGGACAAAAGTTATCTTGCGGGAAGCAAGAACAAGAAAATCGATGGGACATTTAATTTTCCCACACAAGACTTCTACATCTCTAACAATCCCAACCAGGTGAGATAGTATCTCTATTGGCAAGCTTAATAGTAACATCAATATGTTCTATCTCGGCGGGTGCAATATCATGCATAATTTCTTTATATAGGGTGTAAGGTATTGCACTGACACTAGCACCCATGTCACATAAGCCATGATAGCAATGATCTCCTATTTTAACAGAAATAATAGGCATGCCTACAATAGGTCTATGTTTATTTTTAGTATCGGGTCCAGCAATTCTAGCAGCTTCATCACAGAAGTAAATAACATGCCCATCAATATTATCAACCAAGAGATCTTTAACCATAACAATACTAGGTTCAACTTTAATTTGCTCGGAGGGTTGGGTGTTCTAATATTACTTTTGTTGACCACAGTTGAAGCTTTAGCATGATCCTTTATTCTAACAAGGAAAGGTGGTTTTCAACATAAGCGGTAGGAACAATAGGATCAACATTATAAATGATAGTCTTTTCTTCAACTTTAATAGGTGCAACTACTTTTACTTCAATGGGAGGATTATATTTAAACCACTTCTCCTTAGGGAGATCAACATGAGTAGCAAAGGATTCACGAGAAAGAAGCTACTATCTCGAGTCAAGTCAAATTTAGTGCTAAATTCACGGAAAACATCGGTATCCATAAAAGATTTAACACAATCAAACTTAGGTGTTATACGACTTCTTACCTCCGTCAAGATCCCAATCTTTAGAGTTGCATTTAATTCTTTCTAATAAATCCCATTTGAATTCAATAGTCTTCATCATAAAGAACCGATTACAAAAAGTATCGAGCATGGAGCGATTATTGAGAGAAAGCCGAGCATAAATTTTTGAATAATTATTTCTCTTGAGAGCTCATGATTGGGCCATGAATATGGGAGGTGTCACGGACAAGCAGCCGCTCGGCATCGGCATTGACATACACCTCATGCGGTGTCGAAGAAGCTGCGCTTGACATCCTCCGGCTCCTTCCGGCTCGGGGCGGGGCGTGCGGCGTTCTGATCCGGCATCATGGCAATGATCTCGGACCGCGCGAGTTATTACCTGGGACCACCCTCATTGGCAGCTTGAATAACAGCCCTTGAGGACCTTGCCGGCCTTCGCGGTGGCCCTCGCAACCTTGCCGGTCCGCTCGACCTCGCCGTCACAGCCCACATCAAGCTGGAAGAGCGGCTGGCGAAATGGGCGTCGCCATCACCGTGAAGTTGTGATCGAGGCGGGCGAAGCCGCATGATGTCGGCGGGGTTCGTGAAGAGCGAGCCGGCCTCCCTTGTTATCAGAGGCGATCCGTGACGGATGAAGTCTGCCCGATCATCTCAAGGGTGAGCCCGGCTGGGTAAGCCGGAGAATCCTGGTGGTGGCGATCGTGAGCTTTCCATCATCGGCGTCGACATCGCTCCAATCGCTGCCCTGAACCGTGGCGCCGGTGTTTCTGCGAGAACACGGCGGGTCCTTCTCTTCAATCCAGCACCACCGGCCCGCCACTCCTCCACCTCTCCTTCATGGCACCATCCGGTCGCCTCCTTGGATCTTGGGATCAAGTGGCCTTAACCAGAGATGGCACCCCGTCTGGATCGAGGGAAGAAATAGTGGCGGAAGAGCGCCCGTCTTTGGGTGCACCCGGCAAAGCCTTCACAAAGGTCTTGTGAAAAGGGCCATGCGCCACCGCATTGAGTAAAATCAAGAGAGCCGAAGCGAAGGTGTGCATGATGTCGTGTGCGAAATCGGAGAAGGGGCGAGCCCACAAGAAAAGTAATCAACGAAGAAGGGTTGCGATTTGGGGCAGGCTCGGCTGGCGGTATGGGGGATGGCAGCAGCGTGGTGGTGCCCAGATCCCCCGTCTTCCTCCTCACGGGGCTTGAAGGAGTCCCAAAGCTCGAACCGTCGACCATCGAGGGAAGAAGAAAGCGGACTCGTCCGTTGCTCGACAGTAGCGCTCTCGGCTCCACATCCCGGCATCCTTGGCCACCTTTGCCCTTGGCGGATTTTGGCGCCATGGTGGCTGAAGGAGGAGGAGGGCGGGCGGCGAAGCCAATGGCGGCGGCAGAGCGAAGCTTGGAGAAGGGAGGGAGGCGGAGGTCTCGGGATTGGGGTTCTTGTGAAGGTAAAAGAGCAGTCGCCGTGGTTATCCCTTTTATGGGGAAGCCGTGGTCGCGCCGCCCATTACTGCGATGTGGCGCATGCGTGTGAAAACCGTCCGCATGCCACCCATATCCGCACACCCCATCACGCCCAGGCGCTTGCAGTCGTGGGTAACTGTGGCGAAAATCTTACCGGTAAAAACGCGCCCGCTGCCAGCGCACCGTTTTGGGCTGACCCAACAACGTGTCGGCGCTTATGTGGCCGGGCCGGGGCTCTGTCGATGTACAAAACTAGGGCACATTTTGTACCCCTTTACGTGCAGCGGGCGAGTCGAGCGCCGCGACCACACCAAGCGGAAGCGAGGAGGTGAGCCAAATGAGACCGAAGCCCAAGATGGCGAGAACAACGCCAAGGCCACAAAGAGCAAAGGGCAGCGAGGTTCCACCGGCAAGAGGCCCTTGCGAGGCAACCTCGGCAGCCCGGCAAGACCCTGCAGGGGCAGCTCGCCCACACCAGCGGAGTGAGCCACCCTTGAGCCCGACCCCCAGCGCCATCATCCGCGTGGGCGGGGCTCGGGAAGGCACCTCAAGGTGGCATGCAGATCTTTGTGAAGACATATCCAGAATAGGCGAGGATTAGAAGACCGCGACCCCGGCAAGACCCTTGCGGGGACAAGCGTACTACGACAAGGCCCTTGCCGGGCCACCCGGCAAGGCCCTCTACCACGCACCAGCAGGGACCACCGTCGAGCCCGCACCAGCCAAGTCTCCGCGCTGTTAGCATGCATTTCTTGACCCAACCAGTGGAGGCGAGGCACCAGCGTGGCAACATGCAGCCCGCCGTGGAGCTCCACCACGCGCCACCTCAGCTGCCTGCTTGCCTACATGGCACCGCATGCATCGCTGGCGGGGCCGTGTCGAAGCTTGGAGGGCGGTGGCAGACGGGGCGGGCCTCTCCCGTCCCCAATAAAGCGAAGGGACACACGATGCATCAAATCGTCTTGTCCTGTAATTGAAGAATAACCTCGCAACCTGTTGCCTTTCCACCTCCTGTGTGCCTTGTGGCAGCCCTTTTTCTATAAAGGAGGCCCAAGGTGCGAGGAGAAGGATTGACTTTTGGAGCTCGTTACACTCCGTAGCTAGTTCAAGAACTCAGAATACATCCACCAAAGCAGGACTAGGGTTTCGCATCCTCGCGGCCCGAACCTGGATAAGCAGACCATGTGCTCTCTGTTAGATCCGCTCTTCTCTCAACCCGTGCCTGCAACCATGATGGTGATTCTTGTGATCCCATAGGTGTCGTTTTCCACCGACACGAGGTAGACTATGGTGGAGGGGCACGCACATGGCTAAAAGATCAAGCGATCAATTGTTGCGTCTCTAGGGTGCCCCTGCCCCGTATATAAAGGAGCAAGGGGAGTGCGGCCGGCCGGAGGAGGCGCGCCGGAGAGTCCTACTCCCATCGGGAGTAGGACTCCTCCTTCCTTGTTGGACTAGGAGTGGAGAGGGAAGAGGAGGGAGAGGAAGGAAGAGCGCCCCCTCTCCTTGTCCTATTAGGACTAGGGGAGGGCGTGCGGCCCCCTGCAGCCGCCTCTCCTCTTCTCCACAAAGGCCCACTATGGCCCATTAAGCCCCGGGGTTCGGTAACCCCTCGGTACTTGATAAAATCCGATTTCACCGGAACACTTCCGATATCAAACATAGGCTTCCAATATATCAATCTTCATGTCTCGGCCATTTGAGACTCCTTGTCATGACCGTGATCACATCAGGGACTCGAACAACCTTGGTACATCAAAACATATAAACTCATGATATAAGCTGTCGCCGAAGCGTTAAGCGTGCGGACCCTACGGGTTAGAAATATCTGAACATGGCCGAGACCGTCTCGGTCAATAACCAATAAGCGGAACCTGGATGCTCATATTGGCTCCCATATTCTCTGAAGATCTTTATCGGTCAAACCACATAACAACATCGTTGTTCCCTTTGTCATCGTATGTTACTTGCGAGATTCAATCGTCGGTATCTCAATACCTAGTTCAATCTCGTTGCGGCAAGTCTCTTTACTCATTCTGTAATACATCATCCATAACTAACTCATTAGTTGCAATGCTTCTAAGGCTTATAGTGATGTGCATTACCGAGTGGGCCTAGAATACCTCTCCGACAATCGGAGTGACAAATCCTAATCTCAAAATCGCCAACCCAACAAGTACCTTTGGAGACACACTGTAGAGCACCTTTATAATCACCCGATTCACGTTGTGGACGTTTGGTAGCACACAAGTGTTCCACGAGTAAGCAGGAGTTGCATAATCTCATAATTAGAGGAACATGTATAAGTCATGAAAGCAATAGCAACATACTAAATGATCGAGTGCTAAGCTAACGGAATGGGTCAAGTCAATCACATCATTCTCTAATTATGTGATCCCGTTAATCAAATGACAACTCATGTCTATGGCTAGGAAACATAACCATCTTTGATCAGCGAGCTAGTCAAGTAGAGACATACTAGTGACACTCTGTTTGTCTATGTATTCACACAAGTATTATGTTTCGGTTAATACAATTCTAGCATGAATAATAAACATTTATCATGAAATAAGGAAATAAATAATAACTCTATTATTGCCCTAGGGTATATTTCCTTGAGTCTCCCACTTGCACTAGAGTCAATAATCTAGATCACATCGCCATGTGATTTAACATCAATAGT
>JAHIAM010011071.1:0-13872 GCA_021605205.1 Aegilops longissima
CGGATTGATTGAATCCTTGACATCGTGGTTCATCCGATGAGATCATCGTGGAACATGTGGGGAGCCAACATGGGTATCGATCCGCTGTTGGTTATTGACGGAGCGTCTGGTCATGTCTACAATCTCCCGAACCGTAGGTCTACACTAAGGTTCGATGGCGCTAGGGTTATAAAGGAAGTTTGTATGTGGTTACGAATGTTGTTGAGTCCGGATGAGATCCGGACGTCACGAGGAGTTCGGAATGGTCGGAGGTAAAGATTTATATATGGAAAGTTGTTGTTGGGTTGGAAAAAGTTGGGTTTTCGGTATTGTACGGAAGCTTCGAGAAGGTTCGGAGGATTCGGAGGTCGGAGGTCGGAAATTGTTCCACCACGTCCAATACAGTAGCATGGGCTGTGAGGGGCGCCTAGCCTTAATGGGCCAGGGCACCAGCCCCAAGGCCCATGCGCATGGAGGGAAACCCTAAGGGGAGGCCTCCACTTGACTTGGGAGCCTCCTCCCCTCTTAGCCGCCCCAAGTCCCATCTAGGGCTGGCCGCACCCTTGGGGTGGGAAACCCTAAAGGGGCAGCCCTCCCCTATATAACTTGAGGTTTTGGGCTGCCCAAACACATGAGAACCTCTCCCTCTTGGTGCAGCCCTGCCTCCTCCTCCTCCTCTCCTTGGTGCTTGGCGAAGCCTGGGCGTGCCCTCCTCCACCACCTGCCTGTTGTCTGCTGCTGGATGGAGTCTTCCTCAACCTCTCCCTCTCTCCTTGCTGGATCAAGGCGTGGGAGGCGTCACGGGCTGTCCGTGTGTTGAGCAGCGGAGGTGCCGTTGTTCGGCACTAGGATCTCCGTGATTTGGATCACGACAATCGACTCCTTCAACCCCGTTCTCATGAGCGCTTCCCTTAGCGATCTACAAGGGTATGTAGATGCACTCTCCTTCCCTCGTTGCTAGTTTCTCCATAGATAGATCTTGGTGACACGTGGAAAATTTTGAATTTCTGCTCGTTCCCAGCAGTGGCATCATGAGCTAGGTCTATTCGTAGATTCTTTGCCGAGTAGAACACAAAGTAGTTGTGGGCGTTGATAATGTTCAATATGCTTACCGTTACTAGTCTAATCTTGTTTACGGTATTGTGGGATGAAGCGGCCGGACCGACCTTACCGTACTCTTCGTGAGGCAGGTTCCACCGACTAACATGCACTTGGTGCATAAGGTGGCTAGCGGTGCATCTCTCCCACTTTAGTCGGAGCAGTTGATGAAAAGGGTCCTTATGAAGGTTAAATAGCAATTGACATATCACGTTGTGGTTTTGCGTGGGTAAAGCGTTCTTGCTAGAAACCCATAGCAGCCCGTAAAACATGCAAACAACAATTAGGGGCGTCTAACTTGTTTTTGCGGGGTATGCTATGTGATGTGATATGGCCAAGAAGAATGTGATGAATGATATGTGATGTATGAGATTGATCATGTTCTTGTAATAGGATTCATGACTTGCATGTCGATGAGTATGACAACGGCGAGAATATAGGAGTTGTCTTTATTTTTGTATGACCTGCGGTCATTAAACAACGCCATGTAATTACTTTACTTTATTGCTAACGGTAGCCATAGTAGTAGAAGTAATAGTTGGCGAGACAACTTCATGAAGACACGATGATGGAGATCATGATGATGGAGATCATGGTGTCATGCGGTGGCGATGATGATCATGGAGCCCGAAGATGGAGATCAATGGAGCTATATGATATTGTCCATATCATGTCACTACTATATAATTGCATGTGATGTTTATTATGTTTATGCATCTTGTTTACTTAGAACACGGTAGTAAATAAGATGATCCCTTACAACAATTTCAAAGTGTTCTCCCTAGCGTGCACCGTTGCTAAAGTTAGTAACTTCTAAGCACCACTGATGATCGGGTGTGATGGATTCTTACGTTCACATACAGCGGGTGTTGTGAGCCTAGCATGTCGACATGGCCTCGGAACACATGCAATACACTTAGGGTTAACTTGCGAGCCTAGCATTACGGACATGGCCTCGGAACACGGAGACCGAAAGGTCGAGCATGAGTCGTATAGAATCGATCAACATGAAGATGTTCACCGATGATGACTAGTCCGTCTCACGTGATGATCGGACCGGCCTAGTTGAGGGATCATGTAATCACTTAGATGACCGGAGGGATGTCTATCGAGTGGGAGTTCATAAGATGAACTTAATTATCTTGAACATAGTCAAAGACCTTTTGCAAATTATGTCATAAGCTCGCCTTTAGTTCCACTTTGTTTAGATATGTTCCTAGAAAATATAGTTGAAAGTTGAAAGTAGCGATTATGCGACGGAAAGCTTATGTCCTAATGCACCTCGGTATCTGAACCCCAAGCGTCGTTTGTGGATGTTGCGAACATCGGACATACCGTTTGATAACTACATGATAGTTCGGTTAAGCGGTATAGAGTTGAGGCACCAAAGGCGTTTTGAAATGTCTCGGAATATGAGATGTTTGAGGGCTGAAATTGGGATTTCAGGCTCGTGCCACGTCAAGGTATAAGACCTCCGGCGATTTTCTTACCGCAAACTAAGGAGAAAAGCTCAATCGTTGAGCTTGTGCTCAGATTATGAAGTGCAACAATCACTTGAATCAGTGGGAGTTGATCTTCTAGATGAGATAGTGATGTTTCTCCAAAGTCATTGCCACCAAGATGCTAGAGCTGTGATGAACTATAACATATCGAGGATAGATATGATGATCCTTGAGTATTCACGATGTTTGACACGAAAGTAGAAATCAAGAAGGAGCATCAATTGTTGATGGTTGGTGAAACCACTTTCGATCAAAGAAGGGATACTTCATGAAGCGGCAAATCAGTTGCTGCTCTAGTGAAGAAACCCAAGGTTGAACCCAAACCGAGACTAAGTGCTTACGTAATAAGGGAGCGGAACCGGGCAGAATTACCCTAGATACTTGGTAGATGAGAAGGTGGCAAGGTCGATAGAAGTATATTGGATATACATTATGTTAATGTGTACTTTACTAGTACTCCTAGTAGCACCAGGTATTAAGATACGGTTCGGTTGCTAAGTGTTAGTAACTTCGAAATAAAAGGCTACGGAATAAGCGGAGACTAGCTAAAGGTGGTGACGATATGTGTTGGAAGTGTTTCCAAGTTTGATTTGATCAAACATCATACGCTCCCTCTACCATCAAGATTAGTATTAAACCTGAATAATTGTCATTTGGTGATTTGCGTTGAGCATAGACATGATTGGATTATGTCTATCATGTCTGATTATTCATTTAAGGAGAATAATGGTTACTCTATTTATTTGAATAATACCTTCAATGGTCTTGCACCTAAAGGAATGGTTTATTGAATCTCGATCGTAGTGATACACATTTTCATGCCAAAAGATATAAGATAGTAATGATAGTACCACTTACTTGTGGCCGCCATTAAGTCATATTGGTGTAAAACACATGAAGAAGCTCCATGTTGATGGATCTTTGGACTCACTCGTTTTGAAAAGTTTGAGACATGCAAACCATGTCTATTGGTGTATCCGATGATGACTCACTTGATTTTGAATCACTTGAGATATGCAAATCAAACCACATGGGCAAGATACTGAAAAGCCTCGGTTTGGTAAGATGGAACAAGATAGCAACTTGTTGAAGTAACACATTTTGATGTGTGCAGTCCAATGAGTCTTTGAGGCATCGATGAATATCATTATGTTCTTACTTCACGGATGATTTAAGTGATCTTGAGTTATTTACTTGATGAAACACAAGTCTGAAATATTGAATGGTTCAAGTAATTTCGGTGAAGTTTAAGATCTTCGTGACAAGAGGATAGAATGTCTATGATGTGATCATAGAGATGAATATCTGATTCTGATTTTGGCACACAATTAAGACATTGTGCAAATTGTTTCACAATTAATACCGCTTGGCATAGTGTGATGGTGTGTCCGAACATCATAGTTGCACCTATAAGATATGGTGCGTACCATGATGTCCTCATCGAATTACCACTATCGTTTATGGGTTAGGCATTAGAGACAACCACATTCACTTTAATAGGGCACCACATAATTCCGTTGAGATGACAGTATGAAATATGGTTTAAGAAACCTAAGTGTCATTTCTTAAAGTTTGGGGCTATGGCGCTTATGTGAAAAAGTTTCAGGTTGATAAGCTCGAACCCGCGGATAAAATGCATCTTCATAGGACACCCAAAACAGTTGGGTATACCTCCTAATTCAGATCCGAAAGCAATAGGGATTGTTTCTTGAATCGAGTCCTTTCTCGAGGAAAAGTTTGTCTCGGAAAAGTTGAGTGGGAGGATGGTGGAGACTTGATGAGGTTATTGAACCATCACTTCAACTAGTGTGTAGCAGGGCACGGAAGTTGTTCCGTGGCACCTACTCCAATTGAAATGGAAGCTTATGATAGTGATCATGAAGTTTGGATCAAGTCACTACGAACCTCGTGGGGGACAAGGAGCGTCTGCTTGAGTGTGCGGTGATCATCTTGAAGGTCATGTTGCTGAACAACAATAAACCTCGAGCTATGGGAAGCGATGGTGGGCCCAAATTCCGACAAATGGTTAGAAGCCATGAAATCCGAGATAGGATCCATGTATCATAACAAAGCATGGACTTTGGTGGACTTGCCGATGATTGGCAAGCCATTGAATAAATGGATCTTTAAGAAGAAGCGGACGTGGCGGTAATGTCACCGTCTGAAGCTCGACTTGTGGCGAAGGTTTTCACAAGTTCAAGGAGTTGACTACGATGAGATTTTCCCATCCGTGGCGATGCTTAATCCGTCGGAATCATGTTAGCTTAGCTCATTTATGAAATCTGGCGGATGGATGTCAAAACAATTTCCTTACCGGTCTTCGTAGGAAAGGTTGTATGTGATACAATCGGAAAAGTTTTGTCAATCCTAAGGATGCTAAAAGGTATGCTAGCTCCGCAATCCTTCTAAGGAAGGAGTAAGCATCTCGGAGTTGGAATATGCACTTTGATAGGATGATCAAAGATTTTGGGTTTATACAAAGTTTATGAAACTTGTATTTCCAATGAAGTGAGTGGGAGCACTATAGAATTTCGATGAGTATATGTTGTTGACATATTGATGATCGAAATGATGTAGAATTCGAAAGCATATAGGGTTATTTGAAATATGTTTTCAATAGAAAACCTGGATTAAGCTACTTGAACATTGAGCATCAGATCTATAAGGATAGATCAAAATGCTTAATAATACTTTCAAATGAGCACATACCTTGACATGATCTTGAAGGTGTTCAAGATGGATCGATCGAAAGAAGGAGTTCTTGGCTGAGTTGTAAGGTATGAAGTTAAGAGTAAAAGCTCGACCAAGGCGGAAAGAGAAAGGGCGAAGTCCCTATGCTATAGGCGTAGGCTCTACAATATGCTATCTTGTGTACCGCCGGAAGTGTGCCTTGCCATGAGTCGATCAAGGGTACAAGAATGATCCAAGAATGGATCATTGGACAGGTCAAAATTGTCCTTGGAGTAAATAAAGACATGTTTCTCGATTATGGAGGTGATAAAGAGTTCGGCGTAAAAGTTGCGTCGATGCAAACTTAACACCTATCCGGATACTCGAGAGATCGGATCGTATAGTGGAGCAACCATTTGGAATAGCTCCAAGTGGGCGTGGAAGCACATTTACAATATGACAAAGAAATTGCGAAGTACACACGGATCTGAAAGGTTGAGACCGTTGACTAAAACCTCTCTCACAAGCAAAACATGATCAAACCTCGAACTCATTGAGTCTTAATCACATGATGATGTGAACTAGTTTCTGAGACACTAGTAAACTCTTTGGATGTTGGTCACATGGCGATGTGACCTATCGATGTTGATCACATGGCGATGTGAACTAGATTATTGACTCTAGTGCAAGTGGGAGACTGTTGGAAATATGCCTAGAGGCAATAATAAATTAGTTATTATTATATTTCCTTGTTCATGATAATCGTTTATTATCCATGCTATAATTGTATTGATAGGAAACTCAGATACATGTGTGGATACATAGACAACACCATGTCCTAGTAAGCCTCTAGTTGACTAGCTCGTTGATCAATAGATGGTTACGGTTTCCGACCATGGACATTGGATGTCATTGATAAGGGATCACATCATTAGGAGAATGATGTGATGGACAAGACAATCCTAAGCCTAGCACAAAGATCGTAGTTAGTATGCTAAAGCTTTTCTAATGTCAAGTATCATTTCCTTAGACCATGAGATTGTGCAACTCCGGATACCGTAGGAATGCTTTGGGTGTACCAAGCGTCCTGGCGTAGCTGGGTGGCTATAAAGGTGCACTACGGTATCTCCGAAAGTGTCATTGGGTTGTACGAATCGAGGCTGGATTTGTCACTCCGGTTGGGGAGGTATCTCTGGGCCCCTCGGTAGGACATCATCATAATGTGCACAATGTGACCAAGGGGTTGATCACGGGATGATGTGTTCGAGCAGTAAAGACTTGCGTGAGATTGAACAAGGTATCGGTATCGGCGATCGAATCTCGGGCAAGTAAAATACCGTTAGACAAAGGGAATTGAATACGGGATTGATTGAGTCCTTGACATCGTGGTTCATCCGATGAGATCATCGTGGAACATGTAGGAGCCAACATGGGTATCCAGATCCGCTGTTGGTTATTGACGGAACGTCTCGGTCATGTCTACATTCTCCGAACCGTAGGGTCTACACATAAGGTTCGATGGCGCTAGGGTTATAAAGGAAGTTTGTATGTGGTTGCGAATGTTGTTGAGTCCGGATGAGATCCGGACGTCACGAGGAGTTCGGAATGGTCGGAGTAAAGATTTATATATGGAAAGTTGTTGTTGGGTTAGGAAAAAGTTGGGTTTTTGGTATTATGTGGAAGCTTCGGAAGGTTCGGAGGATTCGGAGGGTCGGAGGTGAGAGTGTTCCACCACGTCAATACAGTAGCATGGGCTGTGGGCGCCCTAGCCTTAATGGGCCAGGCACAGCCCCAAGGCCCATCGCATGGAAGGGGAAACCCTAAGGGAGGGCCTCCACTTGACTTGGGGCACTCCTCCCCCTTGGCCCCAAGTCCCATCTAGGGCTGGCGCACCCCTTGGGTGGGAAACCCTAAAGGGCGCAGCCCTTTCCCCTATACTTGAGGTTTTGGGCTGCCCAACACATGAGAACCTCTCCCTCTTGGTGCAGCCGCCTCTCCTCCTCCTCCTCTCCCTTGGTGCTTGGCGAAGCCTGCGGGTGCCACTCCTCCACCACCACCAGCTGTTGTGCTGCTGCTGGATGGAGTCTTCCTCAACCTCTCCCTCTCTCCTTGCTGGATCAAGGCGTGGGAGGCGTCACGGGCTGTACGTGTGTTGAGCAGCGGAGGTGCCGTTCGTTCGGCACTAGGATCTCCGGTGATTTGGATCAAAGCAGTCGACTCCTTCAACCCGTTCTCATGAGCGCTTCCGCTTAGCGATCTACAAGGGTATGTAGATGCACTCTCCTTCCCTCGTTGCTAGTTTCTCCATAGATAGATCTTGGTGACACGTAGGAAAATTTTGAATTTCTTCGTTCCCCAGCAGTGGCATCATGAGCTAGGTCTATTCGTAGATTCTTTGCGAGTAGAACACAAAGTAGTTGTGGGCGTTGATAATGTTCAATATGCTTACCGTTACTAGTCTAATCTTGTTTGACGGTATTGTGGGATGAAGCGGCCGGACCGACCTTACGTACTCTTCGTGAGACAGGTTCCACCGACTAACATGCACTTGGTGCATAAGGTGGCTAGCGGGTGCCGATCTCTCCCACTTTAGTCGGAGCGGTTCGATGAAAAGGTCCTTATGAAGGTTAAATAGCAATTGGCATATCACGTTGTGGTTTTGCGTGGGTAAGCGTTCTTGCTAGAAACCCATAGCAGCCACGTAAAACATGCAAACAACAATTAGAGGGCGTCTAACTTGTTTTTGCGGGGTATGCTATGTGATGTGATATGGCCAAGAAGAATGTGATGAATGATATGTGATGTATGAGATTGATCATGTTCTTGTAATAGGATTCACGACTTGCATGTCGATGAGTATGACAACGGCAGAAATAGGAGTTGTCTTTATTTTTGTATGACCTGCGTGTCATTAAACACGCCATGTAATTACTTTACTTTATTGCTAACGGTAGCCATAGTAGTAGAAGTAATAGTTGGCGAGACAACTTCATGAAGACACGATGATGGAGATCATGATGATGGAGATCATGGTGTCATGCGGTGCGATGATGATCATGGAGCCCGAAGATGGAGATCAATGGAGCTATATGATATTGTCCATATCATGTCACTACTATATAATTGCATGTGATGTTTATTATGTTTATGCATCTTGTTTACTTAGAAGGCGGTAGTAAATAAGATGATCCCTTACAACAATTTCAAGAAGTGTTCTCCCTAGCGTGCACCGTTGCTAAAGTTAAAAGCTTCTAAGCACCCGTGATGATCGGGTGTGATGGATTCTTACGTTCACATACAGCGGTGTTGAGCCTAGCATGTTACATGGCCTCGGAACACATGCAATACACTTAGGGTTAACAGCGAGCCTAGCATGTACAGGACATGGCCTCGGAACACGAGAGACCGAAAGGTCGAGCATGAGTCGTATAGTAGATCGATCAACATGAAGATGTTCACCGATGATGACTAGTCCGTCTCACGTGATGATCGGACACGGCCTAGTTGAGGGATCATGTAATCACTTAGATGACCGGAGGATGTCTATCGAGTGGGAGTTCATAAGATGAACTTAATTATCTTGAACATAGTCAAAAGACCTTTTGCAAATTATGTCATAAGCTGCGCTTTAGTTCCTGTTTAGATATGTTCCTAGAAAATATAGTTGAAAGTTGAAAGTAGCGATTATGCGGACGATGAAAGCTTATGTCCTTAATGCACGCTCGGTATGCTGAACCCAAGCGTCGTTTGTGGATGTTGCGAACATCGGACATACGTTTTGATAACTATGATAGTTCAGTTAAGCGGTTTAGAGTTGAGGCACCAAAGGCGTTTTGAAATGTCTGGAACATATGAGATGTTTGAGGGCTGAAATTGGGATTTCAGGCTCGTGCCCCGTCAAGAGGTATAAGACCTCCGCGATTTTCTTAGCCGCAAACTAAGGAGAAAAGCTCAATCGTTGAGCTTGTGCTCAGATGTCGAGTGCAACAATCACTTGAATCGGTGGGAGTTGATCTTCTAGATGAGATAGTGATGTTTCTCCAAAGTCATTGCCACCAAGATGCTAGAGCTTGGATGAACTATAACATATCAGGGATAGATATGATTCCTTGAGGTATTCCGATGTTTGACACAGAATAGAAATCAAGAAGGAGCATCAATTGTTGATGGTTGGTGAAACCACTAGTTCCAAGAAGGATACTTCATGAAGCGGCAAATCATGCTGCTCTAGTGAAGAAACCAAGGTTGAACCCAAACCGAGACTAAGTGCTTACGTAATAAGGAGACAGACACTGGAGCAGAATTACCTAGATACTTGGTAGATGAGAAGGCTGGCAAGGTCGATAGAAGTATATTGGATATACATTATGTTAATGTTACTTTACTAGTACTCCTAGTAGCACCAGGGTATTAAGATACGGTTGGTTGCTAAGTGTTAGTAACTTTCGAAATAAAAGGCTACGGAATAAGCGAGACTAGCTAAAGGTGAGTGACGATATGTGTTGGAAGTGTTTCCAAGTTTGATTGATCAAACATCGCTCCCTCTACCATCAAGATTAGTATTAAACCTGAATAATTGTCATTTGGTGATTTGCGTTGAGCATAGACATGATTGGATTATGTCTATATGTCTGATTATTCATTTAAGGAGAATAATGGTTACTCATTTATTTGAATAATACCTTCAATGGTCTTGCACCTAAAGGAATGGTTTATTGAATCTCGATCGTAGTGATACACATTTTCATGCCAAAAGATATAAGATAGTAATGATAGTACCACTTACTTGTGGCATGCCATATAAGTCATATTGGTGTAAAACACATGAAGAAGCTCCATGTTGATGGATCTTTGGACTCACTCGTTTTGAAAAGTTTGAGACATGCAAACCATGTCTATTGGTGTATCATGATGACTCACTTGATTTTGAATCACTTGAGATATGCAAATCATACCACATGGGCAAGATGTGAAAAGCCTCGGTTTGGTAAGATGGAACAAGATAGCAACTTGTTGAAGTAACACATTTGATGTGTGCAGTCCAATGAGTCTTTGAGGCATCGATGAATATCTTATGTTCTTACTTCACGGATGATTTAAGTAGATCTTGAGTTATTTACTTGATGAAACACAAGTCTGAAATTATTGAATGGTTCAAGTAATTTCAGAGTGAAGTTTAAGATCTTGTGACAAGAGGATAGAATGTCTATGATATGATCATAGAGATGAATATCTGAGTTCGAGTTTTGGCCACAATTAAGACATTGTGCAAATTGTTTCACAATTAATACCTTTGGCATAGTGTGATGGTGTGTCGAACATCATAGTTGCACCCTATAAGATATGGTGCGTACCATGATGTCTCTATGAATTAACTATCGTTTATGGGTTAGGCATTAGAGACAACCACATTCACTTTAATAGGGCACCACTAATTCCGTTGAGATGACACGTATGAAATATGGTTTAGAAACCCTAAGTTGTCATTTCTTAAAAGTTTGGGGCTATGGCGCTTATGTGAAAAAGTTTGGTTGATAAGCTCGAACCAGCGGATAAAATGCATCTTCATAGGACACCCAAAACAGTTGGGTATACCTCTAATTCAGATCCGAAAGCAATAGGGATTGTTTCTTGAATCGGGTCCTTTCTCGAGGAAAAGTTTGTCTCGAAAGTTGAGTGGGAGGATGGTGGAGACTTGATGAGGTTATTGAACCATCACTTCAACTAGTGTGTGCGGGCAGAAGTTGTTCCGTGGCACCTACCCAATTGAAATGGAAGCTTATGATAGTGATCATGAAGCTTGGATCAAGTCACTACCGAACCTCGTGGGGGACAAGGCGCGTCTGCTTGAGTGTCGGTGATCCTGTCTTGAAGGTCATGTTGCTGAACAACAATAAACCTCGAGCTATGGAGAAGCGATGGTGGGCCCAAATTCCGACAAATGGTTAGAAGCCATGAAATCGAGATAGGATCCATGTATCATAACAAAGCATGGACTTTGGTGGACTTGCCGATGATTGGCAAGCCATTGAATAAATGGATCTTTAAGAAGAAGGCAGACGTGGGCGGTAATGTCACCGTCTATGAAGCTCGACTTGTGGCGAAGAGTTTTCACAAGTTCAAGGAGTTGACTACGATGAGATTTTCTCATCCGTGCGATGCTTAATCCGTCGGAATCATGTTAGCTTAGCTCATTTATGAAATCTGGCAGATGGATGTCAAAAGAATTTCCTTACCGGTCTTATAGGAAAGGTTGTATGTGATACAATCAGAAAAGTTTTGTCAATCCTAAGGATGCTAAAAGGTATGCTAGCTCCGCAATCCTTCTAAGGTTGGAGTAAGCATCTCGGAGTTGGAATATGCACTTTGATAGGATGATCAAAGATTTTGGGTTTATACAAAGTTTATGAAAACTTGTATTTCCAATGAAGTGAGTGGGAGCACTATAAATTTCGATGAGTATATGTTGTTGACATATTGATGATCGAAATGATGTAGAATTCGGAAAGCATATAGGGTTATTTGAAGATGTTTTCAATAGAAAACCTGGATTAAGCTACTTGAACATTGAGCATCAAGATCTATAAGGATAGATCAAAATGCTTAATAATACTTTCAAATGAGCACATACCTTGACATGATCTTGAAGGTGTTCAAGATGGATCGATCGAAGAAGAGTTCTTGGCTGAGTTGTAAGGTATGAAGTTAAGAGTAAAAGCTCGACCAAGGCGAAAAGAGAAAGGCGAAGGTGGTCCCTATGCTATAGGCGTGGGCTCTAGGTATGCTATCTTGTGTACCGCGGAAGTGTGCCTTGCCAGAGTCGTCAAGGGGTACAAGAATGATCCAGAATGGATCATTGGACAGCGATCAAAATTGTCCTTGGAGTAAATAAAGGACATGTTTCTCGATTATGGAGGTGATAAAGAGTTCGGCGTAAAAGTTACGTCGATGCAACTAACACCTATCCGGATAGCTCGGTAGAAACGGATCGTATAGTGGAGCAACCATTTGGAATAGCTCCAAGTGGGGTGGAAGCAAGCATTTACAATATGACAAAGAAATTGCGAAGTACACGGATCTGAAAGGTTCGGAACCGTTGACTAAAACCTCTCTCACAAGCAAAACATGATCAAACCTCGGAACTCATTGAGTCTTAATCACATGATGATGTGAACTAGTTTAGACACTAGTAAACTCTTTGGATGTTGGTCACATGGCGATGTGACCTATCGATGTTAATCACATGGCGATGTGAACTAGATTATTGACTCTAGTGCAAGTGGGAGACTGTTGGAAATATGCCTAGAGGCAATAATAAATTAGTTATTATTATATTTCCTTGTTCATGATAATCGTTTATTATCCATGCTATAATTGTATTGATAGGAAACTCAGATACATGTGTGGATACATAGACAACACCATGTCCCTAGTAAGCCTCTAGTTGACTAGCTCGTTGATCAATAGATGGTTACGGTTTCGACCATGGACATTGGATGTCATGATACGGGATCACATCATTAGGAGAATGATGTGATGGACAAGACAATCCTAAGCCTAGCACAAAGATGCGTGGTTCGTATGCTAAAGCTTTTCTAATGTCAAGTATCATTTCCTTAGACCATGAGTTGTGCAACTCCGGATACCGTAGGAATGCTTTGGGTGTACCAAGCGTCTAGCATGGCTGGGTGGCTATAAAGGTGCACTCTGGTATCTCGAAAGTGTCATTGGGTTGCACGAATCGAGGCTGGGATTTGTCACTCCGGTTGCGGAGAGGTATCTCTGGGCCCTCGGTAGGACATCATCATAATGTGCACAATGTGACCAAGGGGTTGATCACGGGATGATGTGTTACGAGCAGTAAAGAGACTTGCGATAGCAGATTGAACAAGGTATCGGTATACGCGATCGAATCTCGGGCAAGTAAATACCGTTAGACAAAGGGAATTGAATACGGGATTGATTGAATCCTTGACATCGTGGTTCATCCGATGAGATCATCGTGGAACATGTAGAGCCAACATGGGTATCCAGATCCGCTGTTGGTTATTGACGGGAAACGTCTCGGTCATGTCTACAAGTCTCCGAACCCGTAGGGTCTACACATAAGGTTCGATGGCGCTAGGGTTATAAAGGAAGTTTGTATGTGGTTGCGAATGTTGTTGAGTCCGGATGAGATCCCGGACGTCACGAGGAGTTCGGAATGGTCGGAGGTAAAGATTTATATATGGAAAGTTGTTGTTGGGTTAGGAAAAAGTTGGGTTTTTCGGTATTGTACGGAAGCTTCGGAAGGTTCGGAGGATTCGGAGGGTCGGAGGTCGAAGTGTTCCACCACGTCCAATACAGTAGCATGGGCTGTGAGGGCGCCCTAGCCTTAATGGGCCGGGCACCAGCCCCAAGGCCCATCGCATGGAAGGAAACCCTAAGGGAGGCCTCCACTTGACTTGGGGCCTCCTCCCCCTCTTAGCCGCCCCAAGTCCCATCTAGGGCTGGCGCACCCCTTGGGGTGGGAAACCCTAAAGGGCGCAGCCCTTCCTCCCCTATATATACTTGAGGTTTTGGGCTGCCCAACACACGAGAACCTCTCCCTCTTGGTGCAGCCCCCTCTCCTCCTCCTCCTCTC
>JAHIAM010011074.1:0-13498 GCA_021605205.1 Aegilops longissima
CCTTCCCCCTTCCCTTCCTTCTCCCTCTCCTACTAGGAAAGGAGGTCCTACTCGGTGGGGTAGGACCCCCCCAAGTCGCCTCCTCCTTGGCGGCCCTCCTCCTTGCTCCTTTATTTGGGGCGGGGGCACCCCATGACACACAAGTTGATCTGGATCGTTCCTTAGCCGTGTGGTGCCCCCTCCACCATATTCCACCCGGTCATATCGTGCGGAGCTTGTGAATGAAGTCATATTCGCGGTGCAGGCGAAGCCTTGTGGTGGAGCATCATCATTCACCTGCCGTCGTCTTGGGAACTCATCCCACCTTTCTGGATCGGGCCGGGATCGTCATCGAGTTGAACATGTGAGAACTTCGGAGGTGCCGTCGTTTGGTACTTGGATCGGTCGGATCGTGAAGGCGTCGACTACACAACAGCGTTGTTATCGCCCGCTTCGGTCTACAATGCGTGGACATACCTCCCCTCTCGTTGCTATGCCATCACCATGATCTTGCGTGGCGTGGAAATTTTTAAATTACTCGTTCCCTTACACCTCGGGGGAAAAGGCGGACTGTTGGACTATGAAGATACAAGATTGAAGACTTCGTCCCATGTTGGAACTCTCCTTTGCATGGAAGGCCTTGGCAATTGGATATGTAGATCTCCTCCTTGTAACCTCTGTAACCCTAGCCCCTTGGTGTCTATATAAACCGGAGGTTTAGTCCGTGGGACAAAAACAATCATAATCATAGGCTAGCTTCTAAGTTTAGCCTCTGCGATCTGGGTAGATCAACTCTTGTAATACATATCATCAAGATTAATCAAGCAAAGTAAGTATTACCTCCGTCGAGGGGCCCGAACCGGGTAAACATTGTGTCCCCACCTCCTGTAACCATCCGCTTTAGGCCTTGATTGGGACCCCCTACCAGATCCGGTTTGACACCGACATCAATCCCTAAACCCCAAAGTTATTCCATATGAGTCCACTATACCTTCCTATATGCGGTATCTTGCCGTTCCAAGTAAATTTGTATGAGACAAACTCTAAACCTTCAAATGAAATTATGTTTTTATGCTCGAATAGCTCATGTATCAACTAGGGTTGTCCGTATCTTCCCCTAGGTGGGTTATTCTCAAGAGGAGTTCTGCTCCTCCTCCGAGAAAATGGCTGGTCACGGGATGCCCTCCATGCTTTATGCAAATCAAATCAAAATTTGAAAACAAAACTCCCTCGGGACTGTTGTTAGTTGGAGGCACTTTCGTTGTTTTGAGCAAGCCATGGATTGATGCTTGTTGGTGGAGGGAGTATAAAATTTACCATTCTGTTTGGGAACCCCTATAATGTGTGTAGCATAGAAGATATCCCATCTCTTGGTTTTTGTTGACAATGAAAGTATGCGCTCATGCTCATGTATAAACTTTTCTCCTTTAAAATCGAGCTCGCACCTCTACAAATCCCCTTCCCTCTCTGAAGGGCCATCTATTTACTTTTATGTTGAGTCATCACCCTCTTATTAAAAGCACCATTTGGAAACACCGTTCATTTGCATCCATTACTATTAATTTATATTGGGTATGACTATGATTGGATCTCTTTTACCATGAATTACAATGTTTAGTGGGTCCTCGGTCTTTAAAGGTGCTCTGCATTTATGTTTTGCGGTCTCGAAAAGGGCTAGCGAGATACCATCTTGTTATATCATATCTTGATTGTTTTGAGAAAGTTGTCATTAGATTTATTATTTTTCGCTAGTTGATTATGCCATTGACATGAGTAATCATGAGACCTAAGAGTTATTGTGAATATGGTTAGTTCATAATCTTTCTGAAAACTTGATTGCTGGCTTTACATATTTACAACAAACAAAACAACGGAGTTTGTAAAGTTTTCTTTATCACTTTCGGTTTATCAATGAGTTGCTTGAGGACAAGCAAGGTTTAAGCTTGGGGAGTTCATCGTCTCCCAATCTACTTTTCAAACACTTTTGCCCTTGTTTTGGACTATAACTTGCATGATTTGAATGGAAATAACCGGTGCTTTTTTGGAATTGCCATGGTGTTATTTATGGGAAAAAAATTCTGGAATGACCTGAAACTCCCGGAGATTATTTTTGGAAATAATAAAAATATTGTGAAAGAATCAAGGCCGGGGCCCCACCCTTTCACGAGGGTGGGGGGCCCCCCCGTGGGCCCTGGGCTCCACCGACCTCAACTCCAACTCCATATTTCATGTTGGGAGAAAAAATCAGAGAAAGATTCATCGTGTTTTTGATCGGGCCCCCCCTAAACTCTCTCGGGAGGCTGATCTAGATCCGTTCGGGGCTCGAGAGAAATCCGTCGCCATCATCATCATCAACCATCCTCCATCACCAATTTCATGATGCTCACGGGTCGTGAGTAATTCCATCGTGGCTTGCTGGGCGGTGATGGGTTGGATGAGATTTATCATGTTCGAGTTAGTTTTGTTGGGTTTGATCCTAGTATCCACTATGTTACGAGATTGATGTTGCTCGACTTTGTTATGCAATGCTTGTCACTAGGGCCCGAGTGCCATGATTTCAGATCTGAACCTATTATATTTTCATGAATATGTGTGAGTTCTTGATCCTATCTTGCAAGTCTATAGTCACCTACTATGTGTTATGATCCGGCCCCGGTGAAATAATGGGACCACTCCGGGATGACCGTGGTTGAGGAGTTCATGTATTCACTATGTGTTAATGCTTTGGTCCGGGTCTCTATTAAAGGATGCCTTAATATCCCTTAGTTTCCTAGGATCCCGCTGCCACGGGAGGGTAGGACAAAAGATGTCATGTAAGTTCTTTTCCATAAGCCGTTGACTATATTGAATACATGCCTACATTACATTGATGAATTGGAGCTAGTTCTGTCACCCTATGTTATGGTTTTACATGATGAACCCATCCGGCATAATTCTCCATCACCGATCCTATGCCTCTGAGCTTTTCACATATTGTTCTCCGCTTATTTACTTTTCGTTGCTACTATTACAATCACTACAAAACCCAAAAATATTATTTTGCTACTTACCATTACTTCCTTTCTTTTCTACTAAATACTTTGTTGCGATACTAAGTTATCCGGGTGGTTGAATTGACAACTCAACTGCTAATACTTGAGAATATTCTTTGGTTCCCCTTGTGTCAAATCAATAAATTTGGGTTGAATACTCTACCCTCAAAACTTTGCGATCCCCTATACTTGTGGGTTATCAAGGATGAAGATCTAAAAGTGATTGATGTTCCCCTATTAAATCTTTGTTTTGCAATATGAATCTTGATAATGATGGGATGGAGATGAGTCAACTTTAGTTAAAAGGCGTCCCAATGATTGGAGTTTTAGATCTTGATGCAAAATTTGGTAAAAGTGGGATGGAAGAGTGAACTTTAGATAGCAATGAACCCACTATTTTGGATTTCAAGGAATTTAATTATGATAATTGTTCTTTAATAGATTATATTTCCTTATTGCAATCCATGCTAAATTCTCCATGCTTATAGTCAAAATAAAGCTTTTACTAAACATATTGTTGATGCTTTAATGCAATCTTATGAAGAAAAGCTTGAATTGGAAGTTTCTATCCTAGAAATCTTTATGATGAGTGGGAACCTACTATTAAAATTAAAATTAAAGATCATAATCTATGCTTTGTGTGATTTGGGTGCTAGTGTTTCCACGATTCCAAAAACTTTGTGGATTTACTAGCTTTTGGAATTTGATTTGTTCTTTAAACTTTCACCTTGATTCCACCATTAAAACCTAGAATTAATGATGTTCTTATTGTTGCAAATAGGAATTATGTGCCCATAGATTTCATTGTCCTTGATATAGATTGCAATCCTTCATGTCTTATTATTCTTGGTAGACCTTTCCTTGACGATTGGTGCAATTATTGATATGAAAGAGAATATTAGATTCCAATTTCCGTTAAGGAAAGGCATGGAATACTTTCCTAGAAAGAAAATAAAATTACCTTATGAATCTATTATGAGAGCTACTTATGGATTGCATGAAAATGATAATACCTAGACCTATCCTTGCCTTTATGCCTAGCTAGGGCGTTAAATGATAGCTCTTGTTGGGAGGCAACCTAATTTTATTTTTGTTTTTTTGCTTTTTGGTTTGTTTAGTAATAAATAATCCATCTAGCTTCTGTTTATTGTGGCTTTTGTTTAGTTTATTGTTTGTGCCAAGTAGAACCTTTGGGAAGACTTGGGTAAAGTCTTTAATCTTGCTGTAAAAAAAGAAACTTTAAGCCTCATGAGATTAGCTACAACTTTTTTGAAGAGTGATATTTATTTGATTCTTTTGCAGATGATTAATAGATAAATACCTCCGTCCAGAAATTTATTTTAGAATTTTGGAGTTCGAAAGTTTCGTTTGATACATATTACTACAGACTGTTCTGTTTTGACAGATTCTATTTTTGTGTCTTGTTTGCTTATGTTGATGAATCTATGGCTAGTAATGGGTTTATGTACCATAGAAGTTGGAATACATAGGTTTAACACCAATATAAATAAAGAATGAGTTCATTACAGATTGAAGTGGTGTTTTGTTTTCTTTATAATGGAGCTCCGAGATTTTCTTAAGTTTTGTGTTGTGAAGTTTTCAAGTTTTGGGTAATATTTGATGGATTATGGAACAATGGTGGCAAGAGCCTAAGCTTAGGGATGCCGGAAGGCATCCCTCTTTTTCTTAATCCATCGGTAACTTTACTTGGAGCTATATTTTTATTTACCAATGATATGTGTTTTGCTTGGGCGTCTTGTATGATTTGAGTCTTTTATTTTAGTTCACCACAATTATCCTTGATGTACACAACTTTTGGAGAGACACACATTAATGAATTTATTAGAATACTCTATGTGCTTCACTTATATCTTTTGAGCTAGATAATTTTGCTCTAGTGCTTCACTTATATCTTTTAGAGCATGGTGGTGGTTTTATTTTATAGAAATTATTGATCTATCATGCTTCACTTATATTATTTTGAGAGACCTTTAGAACAGCATGGTGATTTTATTTGGTTATAAAATTGATCCTAATATGATAAGCATCCTAGATGGATATAATAAAACTTCCATATAAGTACATTGAATACTAGGAGATGTTTGATACTTGATGATTGTTTTGAGATATGGAATAGTGATATTAAAGTTGTGCTAGTTGAGTGTTGTGAATTTGAAAATACTTGTGTTGAAGTTTGCAAGTCCGTAATGCTTGTATTAAGCGTTGTGTGACAAATTTGAAACATGAGGTGTTCTTTGATTGTCATCCTTATGAGTGGCGGTCGGGGACGGCGATGGTCTTTTCCTACCAATCTATCCCCTAGGACATCGCGTAGTGCTTGGTTTTGATGACTTGTAGATTTTTGCAATAAGTATGTGAGTTCTTTATGACTAATGTTGAGTCCATGGATTATCGCCTCTCAACCTTCCATCATTGCTAGCCTCTTGATGGTGCATTGCCCTTTCTCACCTTGAGGTTGGTGCAGACTTCGGTGTTCAAACCCGTGATACGATCGCTGTATCACATAAACCTCCATATATCTTCCTCAAAAAGCCACCATACCTACCTATTATGGCATTTCGAGCCATTCGAGATATATTGCCATGCAACTTTCCACCATTCCCTTTATTATGACCCAACCGTCATTGTCATATTGCCATGATCATGTAGTTGACATCTTTTTTGGCAAAGCCACCATGCATATTATTTCATACATGTCACTCTTGATTCATTGCCCATCCCGTACACGCTGGCATTCATATAGAGTCATTTTTTGTTCTAAGTATCGAGTTGTAATCATTGAGTTGTAAATAAATAGAAGTGTGATGATCATCATTAATAGAGCATTGTCCCAAAAAAAGAAAGGCCAAAAAAGGCCCAAAAAGAAAAAAAAATAAAAGGGACAATGATAATATCCTTTTTTCCACCTTGTGCTTAAAGTAGCACCATGATCTTTATGATAGAGGTCTCTTGTTTTGTCACTTTCATATACTAGTAGGAATTTTCATTATAGAACTTGGCTTGTATATTCCAGATGGGCTTCCTCAAATGCCTAGGTCTTCGTGAGCAAGAAAGTTGGATGCACACCCACTTAGTTTATTTTGTTGAGCTTTCATACATTTATAGCTCTAGTGCATCCGTTGCATGGCAATCCCTACCCTTGTATTGACATCAATTGATGGGCATCTCCCTAGCCCGTCGATTAGCCTCGTCAATGTGAGACTTTCCCTTTTTGTCTTCTCCACACAACCCCCATCATCATTATTCTATTCCACCCATAGTGCTATATCCATGCCTCACGCTCATGTATTTGAAAGTTGAAAAAGTTTGAGATTACTAAAGTATGAAACAATTGCTTGGCTTGTCATCGGGGTTGTGCAAGATGGAGTTCTTGTGTTGAAAATGGCATGGCCAAACTATATGATTTTGTAGGGATGAGCTTTCTTTGGCTATGTTATTTTGAGAAGACATAATTGCTTTGTTAGTATGCAAGTATTATTATTTTTATGTCAATATTAAACTTTTATCTTGAATCTTTGGATCTGAACATTCATGTCACAATAAAGAAAATTACATTGAAAAATATGCTAAGTAGCATTCCACAAAAAATTCTGTTTTATCATTTACCTACCGAGGGACGGTATTAAGCTTGGGATGCTTGATCGTCTCCAATGTATCTATAATTTTTATTGTTCCATGCTATTATATATTCTGTTTGGATGTTTAATGGGCTTATCTATGTTGGGGGCGTAGTAATTTCAAAAAAATTCCTATTTCATGATCATGGTGATGACATAGCAGAGGGAGAGTGTATGTCCATGTACCCTTGGTAGGAGCGTTATAACATTGATTGTTGGTAAATGCGTCTTCACGATCCGCCATCCAAGTACGAGCATCGGCACCTCCGAGTTACACGTTCAGCTCGATGCGATCCCGGGTCCGATCCGCAAAGCGTCGGGGATGAGTTCCGTCGCCAGCGTGGTGGCGGATGATCTCACGGCGGGTTTCACCTAAACTCATGACGATATGACCGAGGTGGAATATGGTGGAGGGGGCACCTTGCGGCTAAGGCGATCCGTAGATCAACTTGTGTGTCATGGGGTGCCCCTTGCCCCTATAAAGGAGCAAGGGGTGCGGCCAGCCCTAGGAGGAGGCGGGAGGGTCCTCCCCGGGGTAGGACTCCCCCCCTAGTTGGTTAGGACTTGGGGGAGGAAAAAGGCCCCCCCCTTGTCCTATTGGACTAGGGGGGGGTGCCTGCTGCCCGGCGCCTCCTCTTTCCCTCATGGCCCACTAAGGCCCATTAACCCCGGGAGGTTGTAACCCGGTGTTAGGTAAAATCGATTTCACCGGAACTATTCGAATCAAACAAGGCTTCAATATATCAATCTTTATGTCTCGACCATTTGAGACTCCTCGTCATGTGATCCATCCGGACTCAACAAACGTACATCAAAACTTATAAACTCATAATAAACTCATTCGTTAGCGTGCGGACCCTACGGGTTAGAACTATGTGACATGACCTAGAACTATTTCGGTCAAAACCAATAAAGGGAACCTGGATGCCCATATTGGTTCCACATATTCTTAAGATCTTTATCGGTAAAGCATGACATCGTTGTTCCCTTTGTCATCTATTTACTTACGAGATTGATTCGGTATCAATATAGTTAATCTCGTTACCGACAAATCTCTTTACCGTTCCAATAATATTCAAACAACTTATTTGGTTGTAATGTTCAACATGTATTGTTTAGGAAAATAAATTCTAAATGGATAAAAACCTAATCTGAAATGAAAAAATTTAAAACCCTTTATTAATTCCTTGGGCTTTTCCCTGTTCTTCCTGCAAGGGTTCATAATCTAAATTACATTAAATGATTCTAAAAACAATGAATTTGGCGATCAATGTGCTCGGAAGGGCTATCAATCCACATTCTCAATATGTATCCCTTTCAAATCCCTTCTTGGTTGGTCCCGAAATGGATAAGTGGGCTCTTGTATGTTTGTCTTGTAAATGATTTTTTCCGGAATCAATTTGCAGAAAATCATTTATCATGTATGAAAATAAATAATCTTTATTAGCCTCCTATTTCCTGTTCCCACTTGACTGCTTCAATTTTAAGATTTCCCGGACGCTTTGTTTTTTAAGACGCAACGCAACTTCAACCGTTTATTTAAACCAGTTCCCCGGTTGGCGAATTTGAATGTCCGAATCGGTTCAAACACCTTTCCGGCAACCTTTTAGAAGCTTCTTGGTCCCTCCATATAAAAGAAAATATCTTTTTAGTCCTTTTTTCCCGGGAAGGGAGCTTGACCCTTCGTGATCCTCGGCTTTGGTTTCCTGCCAAGCTTATTTAAACATATTGGTCAAAACCCATTGCATACATGTAACCTATGGCTGAACATAGGAACATCTTTCTTTTTTTTTTCTTGGTGGTCATTGATCGACTCAATTTCAACTTGTCAGGCAAAATCCTTTCTTTGCGACCATTTTGAACTTTTCAAAATTTTCAATTGTGCTTTGTGAAATCAATTAACGCATCTTTCTTGATCTTTGAATTTAAAACTTCAAGGGTCTTTATTAAAACTTTTATTCAAGTATCCTTTTACTTCTTTTTTATATCATTTCCAATCAATAATATGTCATCCACATATAATATCGAAATGCTCGAGCTCCCCTCACTTTCTTGTAAATACAGGCTTCTCCAAAATCTATAAAACCATATCTTTGATCACACTATCAAAGCGTTTTTCTAACCGAGAGGCGCGACCATAAATTGATCGATGGAGCTTGCACTTTGTTAGCCCTTTTGGATCAACAAAACCTTCGGTTGCATCATATACAACTCTTCTTCTAGAAATCCATTCAAGAATGCAGTTTTTAATCCATTTGCCAAATTTCATAATCATAAAATGCAGCAATTGCTAACATGATTGACGGACTTAAGCATTCGGGTGGAAAGTCTCATGTAGTCAACCCCTTGAACTTTGAAAACCTTTCGCCAAGTCGAGCTTTATAAACATTACATTACCATCTCGGTCTTCTTCTTAAAGATCCATTTATTCTCAATGGCTTGCCGATCATCGGGCAAGCCAACCAAAATCCATACTTTGTTCTCATACATGGATCCCATCTCGATTTCATGGCTTCCACCATTTTGGAATCTGGGCTCACCTCCTTCTTCGTTTGTAGGTTACCATGGTCAAGTAAAGAGAATAGGATTACCGTACCACTCTAGGCGGATCTTACTCGGTTGACCTCGAATTCGAGAAACTTGATCGAGTTTCATGATCAATATCATTAGTTTCCTCACTAATTGATGTAGTTTCCGGGAACCGTTTCTTGTGATGAACTACTTTCAATGGGAGCGATCGATTATCTCATCAAGTTCTACTTTCCTCCCTCACTTCTTTCAAGAAACTCTTTTTTAGAAAGGATCCGAATTTTAGCAAAATCTTGCCTTGGATTGTGATAGAAGGTGTACCCATGATCTCCTTTGGGTATCCTTGAAGACACATTTCTCGATTTGGGTTCGAGCTTATCGGTTGAAGTTTCTTCACATAAGCATACCCCAAACTTTAACGACAACTTTGGTTTCTTAAACCCAGTTCATGAGGTTAAATCTCAAAGGTTTTGATGGTGCCCTATTTAATGAATGGGTCTCTAAAGCATAACCCCAAAAGCGATAGCGGTAAATCGAAGAGACATCATAGATCGCACCATATCTAGTAAAATCCGATTTGACGTTCGGACACACCATTTAGTTGTGGTGTTGGGTGGGTGATTTTGAAAACTATTCGCATTGTTTCAAATGTAAACCAAACTCGTAACTCAAATATTCTCCTCCATGATCAGATCGTAGAAATTTTATTTTCTTTTCGATGATTTTCCACTTCACTCTGAAATTCTTTGAACTTTTCAAATGTTTTTTGTGTTTCATTAAGTAGATATACCCATATCTGCTCAAATCATCTGTGAAGGTGAGAAAATAACGATACCTTCAACATTCATTGGACCACAAACATCGGTATGTATGATTTCCAACAAATCAGTTGCTCGCTCCATAGTTAGGAGAGCGGCGTTTTAGTCATCTTGCCCATGAGGCCGGTTATTAAACCAAGTGATTCATAATCAAGTGATTCAAAAGCCCATCGTTGGAGTTTCTTCATCGTTTTCCGATATGAAAGCGGCGGTCCACAAATAAGTTGCATTATCGTTATCAACTCTGCATCTTTTGGTTTCAACACTATGAATATTGTATTTATAATTCAATAAAATAGACCACTCTTCAAGGGTGCATGACCATAAAAGATATTATTCATATAAATAGAACAACCATTATTCTCGCTTAAATGAATAACCTCTATCAAACAAGATCGGATATAATGTTCATTAGGGCACAAATAACAATTATTTAGGTCTAAAACTAATCGATGGTAGATGTAGAGGTGGCGTGCCGACCGCGATCACATCGACTTTGGAACCATTTCCCAGCGCGCCGTCACCTCGTCCTTAGCCAATCTTGCAATCCGTAGTTCTTTTGAGTTGCAATATTAGCGAACCGGTATCAAATACCGGTACTCTGCGGTGTTAGTAAGGTACACATCAATAACATGTATATCACATATACCTTTGTTCCCTTGCCATCCTTCTTATCCGCCAAATACTTGGGGCAGTTCCCTTCGTGTCTGTCCGCGTAGAAGCACTCGATTTGGCTTAGGTGGACTTGGGTTTCTTCTCTTGAGCACAACTTGTTTCTGTTCTTCTTGATTCCTTCTTCTTCCCTTGCCCTTTTCTTAAACTGGTGGTCTTGTTAACCATCAACACTTGATGCTCCTTTTGATTTCTACCTCCCGGCTTTTAGCATTGCGAAGGGGAATAGACTTTCCCCCTTGCATATTGTAGTTCATCCGGCTCTTGTAGCTTGGTGGATGATTGAAAATTCTGTCAATGACACTATCATCGGAAGATTAACTCGGTTGAATCAAGTGATTATTATACCCCACATTTGAGTATGTGTTCCTTGGAACTATTTTCTTCCATCTTGCAGCTATAGAACTTATTGGAACTTCAATCTCTCAATCCGGGCATTTGCTTGAAATATTCTTCAACTCTGGAACATCTCCTATGCTCCAGTTCAAAAGCGTCGTTGAAGACCAGTTCTAAGCCGTAAAAGCATGCCTTGAACTATCAGTAGTCATCGCTTTGCTTTCGGGACGTTCTTCGTCGTGGTTATAATGGCACCCCGGCCCGGTGCTTCGGGGTAATTCTTCTGCAGCAATGAGGATAATCCTCGGATTCGGACCCGATCCGTGTAATTTACCATCATCTTTCAACTTTGCTTTCTCAAGGGGCGCATTAAAATTCAACGGAACAACGCGAGCCATCTATCAGTAAACATAGACAAGCAAAATACTATCGGTACTAAGTTCATGATAAATTTAAGTTCAACTAATCATATTCTTTGAACTCCCTTAGATAGACATCCCTCTAATCTTCTAAGTGATTCGTGATCCATATTAACTACACCATGTCCGGTCGTCCGTGAGATGGAGTAGTTTCAGATGAACATCAATATGTTGATCATATCTACTATATGATTCACCTTTCGACCTTCGGTCTCCGTGTTGGGCCATATCTTTATATGCTGGCCTTCAAGTTTAACTTTGTATTCGGCGTTATGTTTTGCACCCGTTGTATTTGAGCGGACCTTCACACCCGATCATCCGTGGTGTCTCGGGAAGAACTTCCCGGTGCATACTCGGAGAACACTTCTTGATAATTTTAGTGAGAGATCATCTTATAATGCTAGTCAATCAAAGCAAGATAAGATGCATAAAGGATAAACATCCACAATCAATATAAGTGATATGATATGGCCATCATCATCTTGTGCTTGTGATCTCCATCTCAAGCACCTCGTGATCACCATTGTCACCGGCGACACCTTGATCTCCATCGTGCATCGTTGTCGTCTAGCCAACTATTGCTTCTCATTTCGCTCTGTTAGTGATAAAGTAAAGCAATCACATAGCGTTTGCATTTCATACAATAAGCGACAACCATATGGCTCCCCCGATTCGAAACTTCGGTTACAAAACATGATCATCTCATACAATAAAATATAGCATCACGTCTTGACCATATCACATCACAACATGCCCTGCAAAAACAAGTTAGGCGTCCTCTACTTTTTGTTGCAAGTTTTACTGGCTGCTATGGGCTGGAAAACCGTTCTTACCTCGCATCAAAACCCAAGCGATAGTTTGTCAAGTTGGTGCTGTTTTAACCTTAAGGACGGGGTACCTCAGTTCAACTAAAGTGAGAGGCAGAACCCGCGGTCACCTTTAACAGCGAGTGCTCGGCGGTGAAACCAGTCTCCGTAAGCGTCTGGGTAATGTCGGTCCGGGCGCTTCATCTCCTACGCTGAACCAAAGTATGACTGGTAAGCGGGTAACTTATAACCCACAACTCACTTGGCTACTCGTGCATATGACATCAGCGCAAAACCTGGCTCCGTGCCCTTTGTTGGGGCGTAGTAATTTCAAAATAAATTCCTCGCCGCAAATCATGGTGATGGCATAGCGAGGGGAATGTTGTCCCGTACCCTCGTGAACCGTGGCGAGCGTTATAACGCTTGTTGTGGTAAATGCGTCTTCACGATCCGACCGATCCAATCGAGCATACGGCACCTCGAGTTACCGTTAGCTCGATGGCGATCCCGGGCTCGATCCGCAAGCGTCGGGGATGAGTTAAATCAACCGCCGGCGTGGTGGCGATGATGGCTCTACGGTGCGGGGCCTGCTAAGCTCATGACGATATGACCGGGTGGAATATGGTGGAGGGGCACCGCTGGCCTAAAGGGATCCGTAGATCAACTTGTGTGTCATGGGGTGCCCCCCCCCGATAAAAGGGCAAGGGGGTGCGGCCAGCCCTGGGGAGGGGGGCCTACTCCCGGGGTAGGACTCCCCCCTTTCCTAGTTGGATTAGGACTTGGGGAGGGAAAGAGGGCCGCCCCCCCTTGTCCTATTGGACTGGGGGAGGCGCGCCTGCCTGGCCCCCTCTTCTCCCTCATGGCCCACTAAGGCCCATTAACCCCGGGAGGTTCGTAACCCCGGTGTTCGGTAAAATCGATTTCACGGAACTATTAAATCAAATAGGCTTCAAATATCAATCTTTATGTCTCGACCATTTGAGACTCCTCGTCATTCTGATCACATCCGGGACTTTGAACAAACGGTACATCAAAACTTATAAACTCATAATAACTTCAATTCGTTAGCGTCGGACCCTACGGGTTCGAGAACTATTAGACATGACCTAGAACTATTCTCGGTCAATAACCAATAGCGGAACCGGATGCCCATATTGGTTCCTACATATTTTCGAAGATCTTTATCGGTCAAACCGCATAACGACATCGTTTTCCTTTGTCATCGGTATGTTACTTACCCAAGATTGATCGTCGGTATCCAATACCTAG